>JAFVLL020005734.1:0-47472 GCA_021397915.2 Tor tambroides | reverse complement strand
AAGTGTGTCATTGTGAACAGGTGCTCACACAGACGCACAAAGACAACCGAACGCAAACAAACACTGTGCTGTTACGCCTGGCCACTTTATCAGACAAATATCCCTCACAGGAGCTCATTGATTCTTTGATTGAGGAAAACAGATGAAGCAATCATTCTACATAAGGGAACAATGGAGCAACAGAGCAAGCTCTTAACTCTTTAACAGACACTATAAAGAGGTATTTATGAAAAAAAAAAAAAAAAAGTATATTTTTCTATTTTGTTTCCTGCTTTAGTGACATGGAAGGAGCAGATTTTTCACTGAAGGGTCAGAAAAAAAGCAGATCAGTGCAGGGTCAGATTTGTCTTCAATTTGCAGCTTAGACACATTATTGTTCATAGGTATTGATAACATAACATATTTATTTCTGTATGTTTGTATATGTTGAAATGTACAATAAGGACATTTTGATGGGATCTAAATAATAAAAGTATTTATATATACACAGCTTTAGTACAAATTTGAGATATATATATATATATATATATATATAAGGTATTAAAAGCCTTGAAAGTTGAGTGTGCCACCAGAAATAACCAGAAATATAGTATAGTTATTGAAGTTAGTTGATACTAAACATTGTTATGAAGTTAGCTAAATAAATGTGATGAACATCTTTAATCTTTCTTATTGATTAAATGAAATCAAACCAACCTATTCATTGCAGGAATATTCTATTCTATTCTATTCTATTCTATTCTATTCTGTTTATCCATAAGTTTGTTTGCATTTTATATGCTGTCAATACATTTATAATGTATGTTTATAATATTTAAATGCAAACACACAAAACTAAAATCTAGAACTACACATTCCATCCAAATACCTACCATTATTAATGAGATTATGTAATCAGCTGGTTTAGGATAGGAAATGTTCATCTATTAGTTAGGCTTGGACAAAATTTTAACTGAAGAACTGGCTTTCTTTCAGCTGATGAGAGTGAATTGGAACTGAATTGGAAACAACCACAGGAAGCTGAATTGGAATGACAGATTTAATGCAGATAATGAGAATTTTGAGAAATTATGTGTTCTTTTACTCTGGTGTACAAAAGTTAGTTCATTAAATATAAGGATAAATGTATTCAATATAAAATATATAATATGAAATATAGGAACTAAACAATTTTCTATAGGGAGTATTTGAAATATTTCAATTGATTTAAATTAATTTCCTTAAGATTTTAACAAATTTAAACTGCAATTCTGCATTCTGTTTGCTACCTCAATTCCAATTCAGTGCCCAAAACATACCTTATACTAATCGGAAATGTGATTTTAGATGCTCATTTACAATGGGCACCATCTGAAACAGCTTATCTAGACTAGGCTTTTTTTTCAGCATAAGTGAGTTTGCATGTTCGAGAGTACTTTCTGTAGGCCTGTAACAAAGGTGTACAAATAGATTAGAATAGCATTTTGTGTTATTCCACATCATAACGATTATAACCAACAAACTAGAGCCTGTTACTTCAAGCAAGCGCAATAAATTCAATACAGCGTTCAACCTTTACCCTCCACAGCGGCTAATTACGCCGAACAAAACTGGAGACGTTTAACACTTGCGGGCAAAAAATTCAAAACTCTGCGCTACGAACAACAAATTGTAGTGTAAATGTAGAAAACGACTGCAGAGGTGCTTTAATTGATTTCCTTTGCAAGCACAATGGAGGGAATTAAAGCCAAATGATAACCGCCAGTGTGTGTGCTATTGAGCGGAGCCGTTCCAGGAGTGCTTGGGCGATGCTTTATTACTGCTCATAAGCTCAAGGTCAGATGAAGAAGATGAACTGCTCTTGCCTACCATCCAGCAGCAGACTAATTCATCACGCTCATACCCTGCTCTGAACCTGCTCCCTTCGGGATGAGCCTGCAATGCTCGCTCTCTTTCTCTGCTCGAGCACACATGCACATGATCACAAGGCCCTGTAACTGCATGGAACAGGTCACTAGAGGATCGGTCCACAGGGAGAAAGAAAGAGCAGCGATTGGACGGAGTTTGATTGGGTTTGTTTGTTTGTGTGTGTGTGTGTATTGGAAGCATGGAGAGGTGTTCAATCTGTGTGAGATGTAAAACTGAAGAGGCAGGGACAGTGGGACAAATGCCACTGTTTTGAACAGAAGGAGAGTCAGGTTCACTCTCATCGGGAGAGCTTGGGTAATCACGGTGAATACTGAAGAGGTTATTATTGTCTCTTAAACTGCACAGTGTAATGACTCATTTCTCATGCTCTCCACTCAGTAGTAATTAAGCAAACTAACCTCAGCATTACTGATGCACTTTGATGTTCTCATTTACTCTCATCACTGCTGTCTACCAGGAGGACTAGACCAAATGTGTTTCCTGCTGAAAAGAATGTGTTGCAAGTTTGGTGTCCTCGCTAACCTGCTTGAACCTGCCTAAAATGGGTCTCAGTCTGGCTAAGCTGGTGTTGAGCTGGTCTTACCAGCTGACAAGTGCCTAAACCTACTTTGAAACCATAACAAATGAGCCTAATATATCTGGAAAGCCTGGTAGATTAGCTAACCACTTTAAAGGCCTGATATACTCACAGCAATTTTTTTTTCTTTTAAAGAAGCTCAAAATAGCATCCCGACGCTGCCCATGCCGCTGGAAATGGAGCAGATTTCCGTGTCAAAGAGGGTGGAGCTCAAAAACACACCTATTATGTAATCAATCTTTTGCTGTGGCAAGCTTCTTCAAACTCCTGGAAAGAACTCCGAACGAACTTCATTTTAGCCTTTTTTTGTTAAAAATGACATCCGTTCGTTCTTCAGTTTCGCTTGAGGCATAGGGGCCTTTAAGTAGCGGTTACATTTACAAAATTCTGGAGGTGAAAAGAAAATTGCACAATCTGGAATTTTGCATGAGGGATGCATGAGGCAAAACAAAAGATTTCACACTGGATTCAAGTTTGTTAAAATGTGTCATGTTTACCAATAAAAATTTGCTTCTTTTTGGAAGTAAGTGGTGTGAAATGCACTGCTGCACTAATGATATTGATCATTCTTTGCCTGCAAACTTTTGTCTTAGTTTTGCTCATGTGATTGCACCTAATTTAGTTCAAGCTTTTTTTCCAAGCATGCAAGGTTTCTTAAGTAGCTTAACAATCACAAAAAAGAGATACTTTTTCAGATGATCAGCATTTATCAGCTAGGTTTTGCTGGTGAACAAGATGGCTTTGCTGGTCCACCAGTTGTACCATTCGAAGTTGTCCTGAAATTGAAATTGCGATAATCTTTTCTTCTCTACTGTTACATACATCTCAGTGAAAATGCCTCATGAACAAGAAAAATGTAGCTAAAGACTTTATTTTGTGCTTTAGGAATGGATTGGATTATTGTTTGTTTGTTGTTTTTTTCTAGTTTCTGCAGTTTCATGTGAGTGACAGGTTGCTGGAGAAGATGGATTATTGCCCAGCCCTTTTGCCGGTGCATGTCATCAAAAAAGAGATGTCATTGCGAGAAAGGTGTTAATCGTTTTGATTAAAGGGGTCATATGATGTTGCATTATTTTGTGTATTTGGTGTAATGCAATGTGTTTATGTGGTTTAAAGTTCAAAAAACACATTATTTTCCACATACTGTACATTATTGTTGCTCCTCTAAGCCCCGCCTTTCTGAAACGCGTCGATTTTTACAAAGCTCATCGTTCTGAGAAGCGAGGCGTGCTCTGATTGGCCAGCTATCTGGTGCATTGTGATTGGCTGAATACCTCAAGCACGAGACGGAAATGTTACGCCCCTCACCGTATTGTGATGGTGTTTCAAGGCACGAGTCACACAAAAACAATAAAACCCATTACAAATGAGGCATTTGTTGCATCCAGTGGGAACATAATTACTGATTATAATGACTTATACTGTCTTTTTACGCATCGCGTTGCATCACGCCGTGTAAACATTACCATGTCTGCATTTGTGATCGGAGAAACACAAACAACAAGCATTACTCTACACTGCTCACAACTCGCGTTTGAATCATCAGTAGCAGAAATGTACTTACAATGGTCAGAAGTGCCAGACTGTCCTTTCAAAGTTGGAATTGCCCCACTTTATAGAAACAGCCTTTGTGCAAGCCAACATTGTAGCTTTCCAAGTTCAGGAAACAGTCCTCTGTAAAATGTGCTGCACACACTTGAATAGTTGCGTTGTGCTGTTCTGGAACAGTGTTGTAAATACAACTTAACCACTGATTTCTAGTTGTGTCCTCTTTTGGAAGTCCAAAAAGGGTATTTTTGCTTTCACAAGGAAACACAGTGTCTCCAGGATATGGCGCCGGCGGCAGCAACACTACAGCGAGAATAATAGTTCCGCCCTCTTTCACTGCGTGTACGTTTGGGCGGTGTTATGAAAATCTCCCCACATCGTGACGTAGAGATGTGGGGATGTGTTTGAACGAGCCGTTTGAGTCTTAACTTAACTAAAGAGTATCTCTTTGGTTTTGAGACTTTAGTCTTTGCAACTTCAGGGATCTTATCTATGCACAAACAGCTTGTAACACTCCAAAGAGAAAGGAAAACTTGAAATCGCATCATATGACCCCTTTAAAGATTACAAGGACATATGCATTATAAAATAAAGATGTGCATGAATAAATCATTTATAATACACACTGCACTATTCCATAAAAGTATAAATTGTCCATACTGAATTTGTGGTGGCTTTACAGAACTAACCAGCAAGAAAGTCTCTTTTCTTCTGCTCTCCTCTATTCTCCTTTCCTCTTCTCTCCCTCCTCTTTTGTCCACCCCAGGCGACTCCTCCTGCAGGATGTCCTGAGCTGCCATGGGAATCATTACCCCCTCCTTTCTGGTCCATGTGAGCTCATACAGATGAATCGTTTCTAGGGCAGGCTACAGTCTCATCAGTTTTTCTTAATTAGAATTCATACTTACGGCTCTACCAGCCAACAATGCTCAAAAAGACCCACCTATATATAGCCGGAGAAGAATGTCTAATTAATCCTCCATTTCTTCCTGAGCCAGATCACAATCCTCTCTTTCATGTTTCTCAATTACGGTGCGTGTGCCCTTTTATGTTGCCCGTGTGTGTGTTGGGATTTCAGAGTCAGAGCGTGTGTGTGTGAGGAGAATCTCAAAAACACTGTTGTGCAGATGAGCAGAGGACGCACCAGCACTGTGCATGTATTGTGTACAGAGTTCTTTGTGTATGTGCTTTATGAGTCTAAATTAAGGCAAGTATAATTATGTTTTTTGCCGTTTTCTACCACTATATATTTATATTGCATGTGTTCAGATGTATATGTGTACCAGTGCAATTTCAGAATTCAAGAATTGTCTCTTTTCTATCTATCTATCTATCTATCTATCTATCTATCTATCTATCTATCTATCTTTGTGTCTAGAAGGCTATAAACCTTCAAACTTCAAGGATTTTAAACTTCTTTCAAAACTCCAAAACAAGGTTTTGCTAGTATAACATGCAACTTTTCATTGAATCCAATTCTACTTCCTTACATTCAAACTCAAAAATTCATTCTAATCAAATTAATTTCAAATACATGAATACTGGAATATCAAAGGCATTCTTAATTCAATTCTGGCACATAACCAAACCATATGGTGGTGCCTGGTGCTGTAATGTTGCTCCGAAAAAAAAAAAAAAAAAAACTGCTCCACAAATTACTGCAAAAAAATAACAGACCAATCTCAAAAATGTATTTTTAGAACATTTATAAAACATTTGAAAAGCTAGAAGCAATTATATACATCAAAATGCTCCTTCAAACATCATATAGAGAGAAAAAAAAAAAACATGGAGATCTTCACTGTACAATAAACTAGCAATACCCTGCAGCAAACACCTGCAGTAATAACATGGTAATTTATGTACACTATATGTATACATGTGTACAGTAATCATACATTAAAATTTCCCTCAGTAAAAATTATCATACTCTTACAAACACTTACATAACACGCAAATAAAGCTCCCATTTCTTTAGCTTATTTCAGAATAGGAAACTGATGAGCGAGGCGAATTAAGGCATCCTTCTTGTAATACCAAATATTAGCCTGCAAACAATATTGGCAAAAGCAATCACTTTTGTGGCCCCAAATAAAGACAACTGACATGATTCATAAGTAGTGTGGGGAGTTTAAGAGCAAAGAAGGAAACTGTAACTTCAACTATTGGCCTCTAAAAGTGCTCAGTGTGTAGGTGCATTGGAAGAAAGTCATATGTTCACACACAGGGTCAGTTGCTCTTTCCCACAATACATATATTATACAGATATTTCTTTGTACATCCATTCATGTTTAGACATGAAGATATTTTGTAAATTTCCGAATCTTACTGTAAATATATCAAAACTTTATGTTTGATTAGTAATATGCATTGCTAAGAACTTCATTTTGACAACTTTAAAGGCAATTTTCTCAATATTTTGATTTATTTGCACCCTCAGATTCCAGATTTTTAAATAGTTGTATCTCGGCCAAATATTGTCCGAACAAACTATACATCAATGGAAAGCTAATTTATTATTTATGTATAAATCTCAATTTCAAAAATTGACCCTTATGGCTGGTTTTGTGGTCCAGGGTCACACACATACACATACACATACACGCACACACACACACACACACACTCACACACACACATATACAGTATATATATATATATATATATATATATATATATATCATACAGTACATGCTCCATCATTTGCCCTTTGTATACTGCCTCAACACACTGTAGGCTACTATTGCATCATTTCCTTTGGACGAAGGTCATGTGACAAAGGCACAGAGAAATTATGTCATGTCCATTGAACAATAAGGACATAGTTTCACCGAAATGCCCCACAGCATCTTAGCTTAAAATATCCATATCCTGTTTCCCTTCCTCGTTATGTACTATGAACTGCATATGTAGAGTAGCCAGATGTAAATCTTTATGTATTTATACAACAGGACACAGGTAAACACAGTGATGCTGAATTTTTATTGTGAGTGTGCTATTCCTTATATTCAACATCTCAGTAAACAAGTTGTTAATGTCGAGCAACTTACATTTTTGACAAAATATTGCCAGATACCTTGTCTGTTTTTGCTCTGCTAAGTAAAACAGATGCAAAATAAAAACAGAAAAATTAGCTTGGCGTATCCAAACAACAAACAAATATAATGTTCATGAATGAATCAGTGTTTTTGAAAGAATCAGTTGAATGAATGACTGATTCAGTGACCTGTTTACTGTATAATTGTTCATGTGAACCCGAAATCGCATATATGCATCTGGATACTTTTTGCCTATTGCTTTATGAATATTGTGAATTTACACTTTTCATATAGTGTTTTTTGCCTGCATAGTAGGGAAGTATGCATATTCTCATTTGTTTTTGTTTTTTTCTGAATGAATTATTTTTTTGAGTGAATCATTTGAATTAATGATTCAGTGAGTAAAGACAATCACTAGACACCACCTATTGTCTAATGATATAACCCCTTACGAAAATTAACCGTGGTTTTACTACAAATGAAAGAAAAAAATAACACAGTTACTATAGTTAAACTATGGTAACCACAAATTAATCATTGTGTTACGCTAACCATAGTTTAACCATGGTATTTGTAGTAAAACTGTGGTTATGCAAATGGTAATAATCATTACGGCAAAATAAAAACAAAAAAAAACATGGTTACTAAACAGTGTTGGGGAAAGTTACTTTTAAAAGTGATGCATTACAGTATTGTGTTACTCAGTGTGTCAGTAAATAAACAGGACAACAAAGTAACTTAGTTAATATAAACGTGGGATGGGATGGCGCAGTGGATAAGACACATGCCTTTGGTGTGAGAGACCTGGGTTCGAATCCACTGTGTGACACCAATGTGTCCCTGAGCAAGACACTTAACCCCTAGTTGCTCCAGAGGCGTGCGACCTCTGACATATAAAGCAATTGTAAGTCGCTTTGGATAAAAGCGTCAACTAAGTGAATAAATGTAAATAAAAGTAATGTGTTACTTTACTAGTTAATTTAAAAAAGTAATCTGATTATGTAACTCGCATTACTTGTAATAGTTACCTCCAACACTGACTTTAAAGAAGAATCAATGCATTGCATTCAGTGCTAAATATTAGCACTCCAGAAATGCTGCTTTACAAATAAATAATTATCAATCGAATCTGATCTGATCTGGTCTGATATTTATCTCTCTACCGCTTACAGTTGCCTACTTAAAAAAAAAAAAAAAAATCATATCCACCTTTTTCTTCCTATTTTTAGCTGTACGCGGATGAGACCAGAAGCTAGACCCATAGAATTTACAAATGGCTGCGCCCATTTTTACGACAAGAAAAAGGTGAATATTGCGCTACTAATATAGTTACTAGCCACGGTGTCCAAGTCAACCAACACAACTAACAGTTATAATAAAAGCAGAGTTTTCGAAAGTCACAGCTACAAATCTGAGATAAACAACAGACAGTCAATAAAACATGACCACACAAATAAGACACACACTGCGTTGTCTGTCACTGCGCAACTTAATGGGAGCTGTTAACATTTCCTCTCACGAAGACGGATTGTAAACAGCACGTGACAGAGAAATACTGAATTTAAGGGGTCTTCAGGGGCTAATGACTTTCCCGAGGAGCTGAACAGAGTCCTGCCACAGGGGTGCGATAAGAAAAGTCCTTCTCTTTCTCTCTTTCCATGCGCACCCGCCCTATATCCTCTTAGTTAATTTATGCACCATCTTGCAGTATTCCCTAAGTGAGATTCGCGGACATGAACGGAATCGGAATTGAAGCTGGAACCCCCAGCTCTGCCTCACCGTGTGAAACCGTGTCACTGTGCATTGCTCGCTCAGATGTGGACTTTGTGCTTGAGTGGAGCTACAGTAAATACTGCGGGAGATTGAATCCTGGTGTCACTGACACGTGTCTTCACCTCGCAGAGCGGTAATTCCTCTGGAGAGCGCCATGTCGCTCAGCTCCACTTTTTTGGCGTCTCAACCTCGTCACCTCCTGCCAAACAGCTCCCAGCATCAATCTTATTTTGTGCGGTATACTGCAGAACTACAGAACCCATTCCGATACCTATATGAACTCTTGACGTGTTTTATTTCTTGCTTTCACTTCTTCACAGTTTGCCTTTCTTTTTCTGGGTCTCTCTGTGGAGGACCAAACCTGCATGCATGCATGCATAAATAAATGTAATAACTGGAAAATAAATAGCATACACTTAAAAATAAAGGTGCATCACGATGCCATAGAAGAACCTTTTTTGTCTAAATGGTTCTATAAAGAACCTTTAACATCTGAAGAAGCTTTCTGTTTCACAAAATGTTCTTTGTGGTGAAAGAAGGTTCTTCAGATTATAAAAAGGTAAGAAAGAGATGGTTCTTTGACTGAATGGTTCTTTGTGGAACCAAAAATGGTTCTTCTATGGCATCGCTGTGAAGATCCTTTTAAGCACCTTTATTTTTAAGAGTGTAATATATAACTTAATAAAACAACCATAATTCGTTTTTAATTAAAAATAATCCTTAATTTATTTTTTTTATTATTTTTCCCCTTTATTTATTATTTTTTGCATTTACTTTTTCATTGATATTTCATTCTTTTATTTATTATTGTATTTATTTTCCATTTATTGTTATATTTATTTATTGATTTATGTGCTCAATTATTTTTATATTTATTTATTACCGCATGTATTTATTTCCGCATTTATTTATTTTTACAATGATTTTATCTAACTTTTTTTTTCTCTCATTCCCCCTCTCTCTCCCAATCTGATGCATCTCAAAGACGCAGGGCAACAGCAGCTGAAGTTGCCTTGATTGTATGAGCTGTCAAGACACAAGGAGAAACGAGGGAGAGAAGAGGAAGGTAAAGAGAGACGGAGAGTTAGAGGGGCTGCACACAGTGGCATGTTTCCAAGAGAGGCAGCTCTGAGATGCACTAATTAAAGGAACCATAATTAGAGCTGCATCTGACAAACAGAGAGCAGCTTTCATCTCTATCTTCTCCACTCCGGGAAGAATCCCCTACACCGCTCCTCATTTCTCCTGCATTCTGTTTTACTGCTCCCCACTCTGCTTCAGATTCTTTCAGCGCTCTCGCAACTCACTTACACTTAGAGATGAGACGAGATAATCAAGGAGATGGAAACATACTCATGGACACACTGGAAATATGTACCCCTTTCCCCTAATGCTCGTATCTCTTGTTGTCGTATCTCATGGTGCCTACATGTTTTTTTTCCGTCTCTATTTCAGGTCATAATTTCTCACTATTGTCTAACTAACGCTTTATCTCAGTTTGCAAATTTCTTGCACAGTCTATTTTGTTCAGCAAGGATGCATTACATTGCTCAAAAGTGACATTTATTATGTTACAAAAGTCTATTTGAACTATAAAATGTTATAAAAGTCTATTTGAACTATAAATTTTCCTGAATGAAGTTTATGGACTATAAAGGTAAGAATAAAATGGTCTTTCTTTACTTTAGTTCATAATTTCCATCACCATTTGACATTTTTCTACAAAGCACTGATCTATATAAATGACTATAAATAAATGTATAAATGTTCTTTGTTATAGATCAGTGACTCCAACTCTGAATCATTTTTTTACGCCACACACAGTGTTTCCGTAACTTTCCCAATCTCGTAAATAAATGAGGCACGCTATTGGATGCCTGTTGCTAAGCATCTGGCTGTAACATTGTAGCACTGCATCTTTTCACACTCTACAAGTTCTGTACAAGTAAAAAGCAGTGCTAACCCTGCTTCTAAATGACAAGTATAAAATCTAAAAGCATGGTTTAGATGATTAAGCGCAGTGTGTAAAGCCCTATAGAGTATCAGCATGTTCTCAGCTCGCTTGTATCTCACTTAAACTTAACCCATCTGTCTCTATCTCACGTCATCTCTTCTCATCACCACATTGTCTCCACCCTATAATTTCTCATTCACACCATCTCATGTTATTCTGTCTCAGATTTTTTCTCCACATCCGCTCAGCCCTCTTATCTTGTGTCATCTCGTCTCATCTAATCTTGTCACCACAGTATCTCAGCCTGTTAATTTCTTACTCGGCCTGATCATTTTCATACTTAATCTGTTATTACACGTCATTCTGTCTTGTCTAGTCTCATCTGCACTTTCTTTGCACCCTTACACAGACTCTGTCTCAGTTTGTGTCAAAACTGCATTATCTCCGCCTGTTACTTAAACTTACGGCTTCTCTTAACTAATTTAATCTCGGCATTCTCTCTCTGCCTTCTTATATCTTACTCTGTTTGTCATTTTGTCTCATATAAATTTTCACAGCCTGCAAATATTTTATTTACACTTACTGTCTCATATGATCTCAATTCATTTCCACATTATCTCAGCCTCTTAGTTTCTTACATAAACATCTCATCATGTCTCATCTCCGCATTTTCTTCACTCTCATATATCACATACACATTTATTCTGTTTCATCTCATCTTGTCTCATTTAATTTTCCTCCCTCTTTCCTACTCTGTCTGTATCTCATTTTTCATTTTACTTATGCTTACTGTATAATATTATCCACATTATCTCAGCTTGTTAGTTTTTTACTTGAACATCCTGTCATCTCATATCTGCATTATCTCCACCCTTTTATATCTCATACATTTACTTACAGTGTCATCACATCTTTTTTCTTTATCTCGTGATATCTTGTCTTGTCTCATCTTATCGCCGCATCTCTCAGCTCTCTTAATCCTTGCTTAAACTTACATATCTATCTAAATAATAAACTAGAAGTTGATGGGAATGTGATGATGGTCATTCTGTTCAACCTCTACATTATAATACACACATATTCTATATCACAACAAAACATGTCAGCAAACCAAACCTGAAAGAAAGACCGATTGGCAGAGATTGTTTCTGATCGGCTAGTGTTCAATTTGGGCTGGCCCCCTGACTCTATTGCTTTTCACAGAGCTTTTCACTGTCACAGAGACAAGTGCGTTTTCTCAGCACACCAATTTCAGTGGTAGAGACATTTTATGTGTGGTATTTCAGAAAAAAAATATATATATATACTGTATATATTTTAGCACCTTTACACATAAGTCTACTGAAAACTTATTTCACCACTGTGTTTATGTCAACCTGACTTCTCACATCCAGATAAAAGTCCCTGTGCAATTAAATTAGATGCTGGGTTTGTTTTATAATAGCTCCTTATGAAACACATGCTGTTTTCTCATTTCAGCTCATAAGAAGCTTGCTTAATTGTTCAAGGGATCTCTGTCAGAGGGTGATTTCTTCTCTATGGCTGCATAAAGAGGGTGATGTTTGCTGTGGTGCTTTGTTCGTCATGGTCATTCTTTTTGTCACCTTTATATTTTGTTTCACATCATTCATCAAAATAACCTGCACTGTCTCGAGGCTGTGCTTCAGTGTTGAAGTCTAATAAGTGTAATCCTACACTGAAAAAAACAATAAGTAAATTTACTTAATTTTTATTTGGCAAGTTTTTGCACACATCAATTTTAAGTAAAATGCAAGTATTTAATTAAGTAAAGTCTACTTAACTAAGTTAGGTAAAATTAGCAAAGGAAATAAGTAAATTTAACATGCTACCATTTTAAGTTGAAACTGCAGTACTTAAGTACATTTCACTCTGTTATGGCTTCTAAAATTTACTCAATGGATGTAGCACTGGATAACAACCATGCTATTAAAGCATGCGATTCGCTCACAAACATGTAAGCAAGCAAGTAGACATCTTGTTATCCGTTTAAGATAATATGTCCACTCAAAAGAATTGCTACCTAACTGAACACAGAGACCTCAATACTTGGTACACCATACACAATGATGGTGACAATCAGTGGATAGCGTTTGAGTATGAATGGGTCATTTTGAGTAGAAAATCAACTCCAGATGCCCCAAAACAGTAAGTTACTAAACCTAACAACAAAAGCAACCATAAAACAGTGTAAATACATCTCAAAACAGCAAAAAAAGTTAACCTTATTAATTATTCATGCCCAAGTGCATGATGGGAACAACAGGATCATGACTTTGATATTTACTTAAAGAATCCTTGTAAACATAAAAAACAATTCCAAGTAAAATATACTTATAAGTTCAAACTTTAATTTCTACAAGCTTAAATTGAGTACTAATATAGAATTTACTTTAATTTTTTAATTTTTGCCTGAACTAAATTATTTAATGTAGAAATTACAGTTGTTTTTATGTAGTATTTACTTAACCAAAAAATCATTTTTATCAGTGTAAGGTCTCCAAGCAGCCAAACATATCCTGGAGCCAGTCTGCTTTTATTACATTTCACAGTGAAATTGGATTTTGTTTCAAAAGTCAGGCTTGTGCTCGCTTGGATTGACTGGAGATGTTTATGTGATGCCGTGAAGCAATGTACAGCGTTGCATAGAGCTGTCCCATGTGTGTGCGCACATGCTTATATGCGTGTGTTGAACACATCATGTGACACGTTCAGAAGAACAGCATGTGATATAGATCTGACTGAATCGCTTTAACTTGGATGTGGGAGACAGCTGGATGTGTGCTGGTGGTGAAACATGACAAATAACACACTTTATATAATTCATTACATTTATATAGCGCTTTTCTAAGCACTCAAAGCGCTTTACATTGTTAGGGTGGAAATATATGTTAAGAGTAAAGTAATGTGTTATTTGTTAAAACTATACCCCCATAATATCCAAGTTTTTTTTTTTTTTTAACTCTCTCTCTTCTTCATTTCGGGAGAAACAAGTTGTTGCTATGTGAGCATGATCAGACCAACCAGAGATTTATGTTTTTAAAAATTTCAAAATACCACAAACAAAAATAAATTCAAAACCTACAAAACTAACTAAATGCTATTCAAAAGTTTTGGTAAGAATTTTTAATGTTTGATATCCACCAAGGCTGCATTTATTTGATTATAAATACAGTAAAAACTGTAATATTTTGAAATATTATTACATATTAAAATAACTGTTTTCTATTTTGATACATTTATTTCTGTGATGCAAAGTTGATTTTTCAGCAGCCATTACTCAATATTATAATAAAACGTAATATGCTGATTTTGTGCTCAAGAAATCTTTTCTTATTATTATCAATGTTGAAAACTTTATTTATTTGCTGCTTAATATTTTATAATACATTTTTTCATGATTCTTTGATAAATAGAAAGTTCACAAAAACATTTATTTGAAACAGAAAACAATATATATGTCTTTACTGTCACTTTTGATCAATTTGATCAATTTATCTTATCCTATCTTATCTTATCTTATCTTATCTTAATGCCTCTATGCCGAATTAAAGTAGTATTAAAATACTTTAAAGTACTGTGCATTTAAAATGAGTGTATTTGCTGTGTTTTGATGAAATAATAGACTTGCATATAGAAAATATTGATTGCAAAATCATATTAAAGATATAAACCAATACCACATATAGCCAAATACAAATTTCTGTAGGTGGTGTTTTGACATGCATTTATATGAATTTCACTGAATTTCAATTCAGTTTTGTATTCAAACTCCAATTGCATCCTGTTCTCCAGCTCAATCCATGTTCAGTGAATAAGCATGCCAACAGACAGCTTCCTCCAAATGTTAAATACACTTCTTTGCTATCTCAGATACAACTGTTTTGCTAAGCAACAAGAAGACGTCAGACACCTGTGATTCACAGACTGATGGTAATGCATCCATAATGGAAAAAGTGCTCTATCTGCACATTCCATAATCATGTGAATGATGCTCGATTTGTGTTTGTGCGTGTTTTTCCATGATAACAACAGAAGCCACTTTCTTCTTATCTAGTCCGGCATTTTCAGCCCAAAGCCTGTAAAGCAACAGGGAGGAGAAGAGAGAGAAAAAGACAAAGAAAAAAAGAGAGGAAGAAACTCCTGCTGTGCCCCAAGTCTTTCTGAGACGGGTCTCAGTTGTGATTCAATGCCTGCGTGAGGCTCGTGGGCGCCCGCTAATGTGATTTTGAGTACGTTTCTGCGTCACAACGTGGAGCATCGCCATCAGATGGACGAAAATTGGAAAACACAAACCCAGCTCTGTTTGTTTATTCACAGATTTAATGACTGAGGATCTGCTGTTTGATCATGTGAGTGTTTAGGGTTGAATTCAGCATAGACCGATAAGCAATCAGAGGGAACGTTTATGCTCTGACTTCCTGCTACAGATACCAGAGTCCTTTTGTGCTCATCTCAGTCCACATCCAAGTCTTAATCACCAGCAAAACCGACTTGGCGAGGCAGCAAAGGTCAGCTCACTTTCCCCAGGTGTGGAGCCATTTGGAAGCACCTGAGCAATCCAAATGTAACACTGCCACCATGTGGTCAGGTTGGGAATTGCATGCTCTTTTGCAGCGGCTCCATTCACATGCAATGATGCCCTAGTGACAAATTCCGATACCGCTGGGCAACAAGCGCATTCAGTAATCCAATACGCCCACAAACCACATCCATTAAAAAAAGCCCCTCTGTGGCATGATAAATAAAAGCTGAATGCATGCCCAGTCACAAGCGTTTTGCTTTTCCTTAAATCAAACTCCACACAACTCGCCGTGGATCAGATCCAACTGCAGTCACTCCCTATATATCCAAGCCCTTCGGTCAAACGAGACACCGGCATTGCGGTATTAATGCAGTGAAAATAAATGATACTAAATATTCTGCTTTTAATGAAACTCAGATGGCAGGGAAATGATCTGAACGTTGCACAAATGACAGACGTTTCCTGCCTCAAGTGTGGGCATTGTAATAAAAACGATAAATAATTCATGCACTGGCCCTGTCTTACACAAATACAACTCAAGCATGCTCACTCAAAACAGTTTGCTAAACACTAATGCTGAGAAGCATGAAAAATGTGCACTTAAATTATTTTAAAAGCACGTCAGGATCAATATTCATTGCGTGTTATTCTATATTGCAGCCTACGGTTCTCAAATTATATTTCAGCATCTAACAGCATGATTCCGTGCTGCAATAAAGCACAGGCATTATAGCGCATCACAAGATGCCAGTGTTTGGCTTCCACACTGTGACAGTGATTAATCCCTGTGTTTTTATTTTTTATTTTTTTGTTATCGCCATGTCTTTCTTTAAGCAGCACTGCTGCAATGAGAACCTCGTTCCTCTGTCCTGCAGCCTCAGGCTAACACACAGTGTTTCTGTCATTGCCCCAGGCCTCTTTTCAAATAGCTCCCAGTGTTGCCCCACACGTGCCTGGTCTGAGAATGAAGCGTTAAGAAGCGTAAAAAAGAATAAATAAATTAATAATAAAAAAATAATAATATGAAACATGTTTGTGAGTGTGTGTGTGTATATATATATCAGCACGCACATTTAGCAATCATTTTTATGGTACATGAAGCCCTGTGAAAAACAAATGTGTTTATATTAACACCAATAAATTTCAGTATTGCGCCCACTCTGTTCTGTGAGGTCTGTCAAAACATCATAAACGTCACCTTGCTGGAAAAAAAAATTGATGGGTTTTATTTGTTCAGTGCATTTGACAAACATGTGTGGCAATTATCAGCTTGCGCCAGATGGGTGTGTGTTGTGCCTAAATAGACATCATTTCTTTCTCCCCATCACATCCACCCTGTTACCATGGCAACAAATCCACAGCAACAGCTCCAGCTGTAGGGTCTCGCTGCAAGAAGGAATCTGTCTCACTCCAGCCCACTTTAAAATCATTTCTCCTCATTATGTTTGCAACTGCAAAGACAAGATTCCCCTAAAGATGATGTTTACTCAGTTAGCTGGCCTCTTATGTCATATTCTTTTATTAACCTGTTGGACAGAGCATAGAGGCGTGATTGAGCGAGAGGTATCTCGCGTTAAACCCATTTTCAATTTCGCGTCAAAACATGGAACGGCCTAGTCGGAAGAAAGATACTGATTGCAGGAAGAATGGACAGATGGTCCATAAATCACTGGACTCTGGCTGTAGACGAAACAGTCTGATTTCAAATTCTAGACAACGATGCAGTGATTTATGGGTATTCAGAAGATAGTTATTCTAGCCAGTGAGCAGATCTCATTTATCGTGGATGAGTGCGCTGAAAACAGTGAGAGAGATCTGCTCGGCTTATTGAACAATCCAGATGTGAAAAATCAATACTCTGAATGTGTTATGATGAGTTAAAGAATAAGACTGAATAATTATTGCTGTCATTCAAAATATATCTACAGTAATCATATAATAGAAAGGACTTAATTTTACTCTTCTAATTTTACAAACCATATGGACACAAAATGTTACCGATGCAAATTAGATAACACAACTTTATGCAAAAAACCTTCAAATATAAATTACTGTTTAAAAGTTCAGCAAGAAGTCAGTTTTTGTTTTTGAAAATGAATATTTATTCAGCAAGGGAAAAAAAAGAAAAGAAAGATTCTTTGAAACTTTCTATTCATCAAAAAATTCGGAACATCACAGTTTCCCCCAAAAATATTAGGTAGCTTAATTGTTTTCAACACGGATAGTAATAATTAAAAAAAAAAAAAAAAAAAAAAGTTTTTTAAGAGTCGTCAAATCTGCATATTAGAATAATTTCTGAAGGATCATGTGACACTAAAGACTGGAATAATGATGCTGAAAATTCCACTTTGATTACAGATAAAAATATATCAAAATATAAAGCATTTATTTTAGATTGAAATAATATTTCACAATATTATTTGTTATTACTTTTCACACAAAAAAAATGCAGCCTTGAGCAAAAGAAACTTCATTTTAAGAATACATGACGTTTTTTTTAATCTTACCAACCCCAAACTTTTGAACAGAAATGTACACACACACACACACACACACACAAAAAAACAGGTCTTGATAGAGGACACAATCCTAATTTTATAGACCACCACATTAAACTCAAATTTCTGAAATCATCACACAGTATATGTATATGTGGACCAAAAAAAGCTTGCTGCAGGTTTCACTTTGTTGTCTTTTTGTAAATTTTTCTGATGCACATCATATTTTAAACTTCACTTTTATAACCAGCAAAAAGTCTATCTATCTATTTACAGTATCTTAAAACTCCTAGGAGAAAATGACACAAGAAACAAGAACAAACATTGAAAGTTCTGTCATTAAGCATAAAAACATGCCTCACACAGTATGTAAATACACTGTCTATCTCTATTCAAGTAAAGTTATTTCTCTAAATCCATGTCAGATCACTGGGGTTTTTATCTCAGGATATCTGAAAGGTCAAGAGTCTCCATGTGTCTTCACTGCTATCTTGAAGAAATCTCATTTGTGACCCTGGAGCACAAAAGCAGTCTTAAGTCGCTGGGGTATATTTGTAGCAGTAGCCAAAAATACATTGTATGGGTCAAAATTATAGATTTTTCTTTTATGCCAAAAATCATGAGGATATTAAGTAAAGATCATGTTCCATGGAGATATTTTGTAAATTTCCTACCGTAAATATATCAAAACTTTATTTTTGATTAGTCATATGCATTGCTAAGAACTTCATTTTGACAACTTTAAAGGTGATTTTCTCAATATTTAGATTTTTTTTGCACCCTCAGATTCCAGATTATCAAATAGTTGTATCTCAGCCAAATATTGTCCTATCCTAACAAACCATACATCAGTTTATTCAGCTTTAATATGATCTATAAATTTCAATTTCAAAAAAATTGACCCTTATGACTGGTTTTGTGGTCCATGGTCACATTTGTGTTTTTTGGCCATACAAATGAAGCATGTCATCAAATCTGAAACCATGATGTCGGTGTAATTATAAGACAGCAGCATTGTTCTGGGAATGAGACTGATAGAGCTGCATTCAGCACTCCTCTATTCACGCAGCCCCTCATCATGTCAATCGACAGGTGGATCCTGTTCACCAAAGGGGAAGGTTCTGCTGGGCTTCCCACAGCAAGTGCCCTTGTTTCAGGCTGCGATGAGAGCCAGCTGCTGACAGAGGACCGTCCAGCAGCGGAAGATGCTCCTTTCCTCCCTATTCCTCCACTCCATTCATGAGCAACTTGACCACAAGATCTGTCAATCAAGCTCAGTGTGTGTGTATAAAAATACTAAAGGCCAGTCTCACTGCAGATAAAAGACTCGGGCTTATTAAAACTGTCAATAGCATTGTCTTGAAGAATGCTTTGAGAAGACTGATATTCACTTGAGGAATTCCACTGTGCTTGAGTGATGGCTGATGAACTGTTAAGAAGGGCTTGGTGTCTGGGAGTATTCGGACATTTAAGAGAAAAACTAAGCCTTTTTATTTTTTGGCGAGTTTCATTTCATACAATGATATCTAGAGGGTAGGAGTGATTGGGAAAATAGAGATGAAGGATGAGCTGTCTGCATAAGCAACATATCTCAATGTTTCAGATGTTTTGTGTCAACAACCCAACAGATAATAAGGATGTTCTGTTAAAAACAAAACAAAAAATAAATAAATAAATAAATAGTTTCCATTAAAGTGTGAAAAAGCAAAGTAAATGCATAAATAGTTCTGCTTTGCATGGCTAAATGAAAAGACAAAGAAAGAAAAAAAAATTATTATTGTGAGATTTGATTTATGACTGAAGTGTTATTAAAGTAAAGAAGTTCAACTGTTTTGAAAGTTAACACATTATTAATGAAGATATCATTTTCTTTTCACAAGTTAGATGTTGAATTGGAATAAGAGAAGTGTACTGAATTGTAATTCAAAGAAATTCAGCAAATTGCTCATTTATGTTACTTATATAGGTGGCATACTAGTATAACTGAATAAATGAAACAATAAATATTAAATAAATGTAACACTGATTATCAACACCATCTAATGTTTCTGGAAATACCCATTAAGTTATGTGTGTGATCATATGCTTATGTATAATTCACACACTATATACACTCACAACAGTTTTCAACACTTTTTCAACAACGCTAAATTCAAATTCTAATAACATTTCTGCACCATGCTTCCTACCTCAATTAAAATTCTATTCATTTCAAGAAACAGAAAAATAACTGAAACCCTCATTAATGTTTTTAAAATCAATAAAAATAAAATTTTATTAAACTTTTAATTTGAATTATTTAAATATGTTTGCCTGACTTAATCTTAATTAATTTAATTAAATATTTATTGAAACTTTGGTCTGTTTTGCACACAGTATCTGAAATCTAAATCTGAAAGAGTAATACTGTTCCTATTTAAGATCAATTTGAATCCAGCAAAAACCCACTGTAAAATGACCAAAAAAAGAAAAAAGTGCATTATTAAGTTAAAATCATGTTCTTATAGCGTTAGCGAAAACATCAACCTGGGACTTCAGTGCTGAGTATATTTTGAGTTATTAAAGCAGCTTAAATATAAAGGTTAAACATCACTCTCAATTAAACTCTGGTCAACAGTAACTGGTCTCTTGCAAACCCCAAACGTGCCAGCAGATGGAAATCTTTACTCCTTAACATGCCTAATCTCTCCTTCAGACGTCTGGAGTCTGTCTGAAGTCTGTCTGTCCTCCTTCTGTCCTGACTGGAGACACACACCCAGCTTGTCATGATCAGTGTTTGTTTTTTTTTAAGAGCCAGTGCCAGCATGTGGACTCTGTTCGTCTGCTTGTTTACAAGGACAAACAAGCGAGAATGCAATTGAGCATGCTGAAAGCTGCGCTGGCAAAGCAAACGAAATGCTTTTGTCAGCAACGTCTAGACATAAGGGATCAACGGCGCAATCTAATCTCTTATTTTTCAAATAAGACACAACCTTTAACAAAAGATCGATGCACATCGATTGGTGCTCGAGTTATTTGTTGGAAAGATGCATGCACCGCAAACAAATAACAGCAATACGGAAAGCTGAATCAGCACCAAACTGTAAATCTCTTACCCTGCAGCAAGAGACCCATTCATTCATATCTGTCTCTTGCATACACTCTCTCTCCGTTTTGCTGGCATGAGATATCCATCTCTACGTTATGACGAAACCCAGACATGCCTTGTGTATTTATACATTCTTCGCAGAGCAAGAGGTGATGTAGCAGCTTGCTTTACCTGGCCTGGTCTGAAAACACAGGCCTATCCAGAGAGGCCTACAGATCCTTGCTCACTATCTTGGCTCTGACTTTGACGAATGGACCTCTGGATCCAAAGAGCCCAGATTGGAGGGAGGTGATGTCTACTCCACGGTACAGAACACAGGCGCTCTGTCTGAGCCCAACGCAAGTTTCAGGCCTTGATTAATTGGGCCGAGTCGCACCGTTCTCCCTGACCTCATATTATCTGTGCTGAAGAAGAGGAAAACTGCGAGACAAAGAGTCTCATAAGAGCTAATTATGCTTTAAAGGGATAGTTCGTCCAAAAATGAATACTCTGTCATCATTTACTCACACTCCAAAACCAGTTATGAAAACTTTATTTTTCTTTTGTTGTTTTTGAAGAATATCCTAGCCACTTTTTTCAATGTAATGTAAGTAAATGAGGCTGTACATTTTTTTAAAAAAGACACAAAAATATTCTATAAATAATCATAAAAGTGACCCATCCACTATATTTCAAGTCATGATAGTCTTAGGATAGCTTTGTGTAATTACATGTTCAATGCATAACTGTTCATCATTATCATATGGCTATAGATTACATAGAATATAGTGTGAAAATTATATGGACAATTTTATGTTATTTTTATGGTGCTTTTTTTTTTTTATTGGTTATTTTATTACCTGACAGCCCCTATTCTCATTCATTTTCATTATATTAAAAATGATGTTCTTTAAATATTTGCATTAAAAAAAAAAAGAAAGTCATATGAGTTTGGAAAAAAAAAAAGAGAGCAAGAAAATGATGACTATTTAAAATTGTAAAATCTATTTACACTTACATTTTTAAAATCTATCGCACAACTGTTTACAACATTGATAATAATAAGAAATGTTTCTTGAGCATCAAATCAGCATATTAGAATGATTTCTGAAGGATCATGTGACACTGAAGACTGGAGTAATGATGCTGAAAATACAGCTTTGCCATCATTTTAAAATATATTGAAATAGAACACAGTTTTGTTTTTGTTTTTTAATGTAATAATAGTTTAATTCTATGTTAATAAATGCAGCCTTGGTGAGACTTCTTTCAAAACATTCAAAAATCTAACTGACCCCAAACTTGTTACAGTGTAATTATACATTTAAGTACTGAGTAATATTAATTAACTACATGTACTTAATATATGGTTAGGATTAGGATTAGGGTTTGGTTTAGGGTTACTTGCATGTAATTATGCATAATTCATTGTTATTATAACAGTAAGTACATATAACACATGTAACAAGAACACCTTAAAATAAAGTGTTACCCAAACAATATATTATACCCAAAATATATTTATAAATAAACAAGACTAATAAATGTTGTAAAAAAGTGTTGTTAATTCTTAGTTCCTGATATATCCTGATGAAGCTACCTTTTAATGCTACGGTGTACTGTATGAAAGGAAAACATCATCTTGCTGCAGCAATTACTATTTTAAGTTGTTTCATTTCAAATTTACTGCAGTTTTGCCTCTGCTGTCAGCTTCACATCGATATTGCAAAACCCAAGAAACCTCCGCATTGGACATTTGCCTTGTTTCCAACGGCAGAGACAGTCCAAAAAGGCCGTGAGCCAGAGAGTGGGCAGCTCTCTTACTCAATCCACTGACAAACTGACAGCTGGCTTGATCCACTCAGAAAGCTTGACAGCAATGATATTTACGCTGCACTTTCAGCAGCGCAAGACGCTTTCAAAAATCCTCCAAGAAAACATTAAAGAAGTTGAGGGGAAAGTGATGTCATTTCTGGGATAGTGCAAAGTGAAAGAGTAATTATTTTATATGATTTTAGGCAATGCATTAAGTTTAATTTGCCCCCTGCAGCTTTTAAAAGCAATTCACATCCAATTTAATTAGCTTCATTTCAGTACATTTAGAGCAGTAACTACTTCTGCACTGCAATTTTCAATAACTCAGCTCCGCCTGTGAATGAAGATGAAGCTTTTGACTTTTTAATAGAAAATTTAATAGCCTTTCAAATGGTTTAAACACTTCTCATCAACTTCATGATCAACCTCAGCCCTCTGGATTTGGGTGAGAGGCGTGGTTTAAAAGTGCAGGAATTTTAAAGTAGAATTGATTCGGTTTGGAAAAGTTAACAACTCAGCCTCCTTCAGGCTCGTTCAGGCCTATCAGAGGATGATGGTGTTGTCATCAAGGCCCGCCGCCAGCTAATCAAACCAGAAAAGTGCTATCCTCCTGGACTGACATTAGCTTTTGTCCCCTCGCTGTGATGGATGGGATACTGGCCCTGGTTGGAGCATTGTCCACTCAACCTGAGCGTCCTGACCACTGACCCCATGATCTTTATCAGGACATCCAGTCAATCAGAAAAGCACTGACTGCTGCCAGAGAATAGACTGCTATCTGATACAGCTCCAGCAGAGAAGAGCACACGATGCATGTTTGCTTGGTCATGGTACACAATCAAATTATATCAAGAAGAGTGGCATGGTCATTTACCCCATAACACCTGAAAAATGTTGTTTTCAATAAGTAATATGCATTTCTTTTCTATTTAGTATCTTTACGGACAGCCTTCAGAAACATCTCCCAGACCAGACCATACTGACACTGCCAGTGAAAACACACAAATAAGACAAGCACTTGAGTAAAAGAATCCTGGAGCAAAAAAGTTTCACAGTGTTTCAAATTATTCAAGCAGCACAACTATTTTCAGTTTTGATAATAATAAGAAATATGTCTTGAGCACCATATCAGCATATTAGAAATTTAGAATGATTTCTGAAGGATCATGTGACACTGAAGACTAGCTTTGCATTCACAGGAATAAATTATTATTTTTTAAAAAATATACAGTATTAAATTAGGAAACAGTTATTTTAAATTGTAATAATATTTCACAAAATTGTTGGGTTTTTTTTTTTTTTTTTGCATTTTTGAGCAAATAAATGCAACTTTGGTGAGCATAAGAGACTATTTTATTGACCCCAACAAATGTAAAAAATCTTGAGTATATATATATATATATATATATATATATATATATATATATATATATATTCATGCATACAGTACATATATTTTTTCTCAAGATTTTTTTTTCACTTCTTTTCACACACACACACAAATGGATGGATGGATGGATGGATTAGGTTTTTAGGTTTTATGGTTTTTACAACCATTTTTAAATGTTGAACTGTGACGTAACCAAACTGCAACCAAAATGCAATGTTGTATAAACATTGTGACGTTTACTGCAGGCTCTGTAGCTAAACTCCCAGCTATCAGCATCCATCTCGTCCAGCTGTCATCTGTCATAGTCCAGGTATTTGTGTTCAAGTCCATCTGACGATGTGAAGACAGAAGACGTGTAGGTCCAGAGGCCTCTGAGTAATGGATTCAATTATCTTCATGCTCTAGAAATCTCCATTCACAAACTGCCACTTGCTTCCTACGCTCTGTGTGCACAGCGGCCTGATTAGGACACGAACACACAGCATGGACAAGATCCCCTGAAACGCAGAGCACTTCATCAAGCTGCTCACACATCCGCTCATTGCTTCACTAGATGTGTCTGAGCGGAGGATGAACGATCTGTAATGAATCCACGCTCCATTCGGCCGTGATCGATAAATGAATTAGCGTAGCCTCTTTATTCACCCTAATGATTCCCATCTTCTCTTCCTCTCTGCCTCTCCAGCAACTGCTGGTTTCGTCTGGCCAGAGGAGAACTGAGCCTGGTTTCTGCCAAGGTTTTTTCTCTATTTGTGACCCTGGAGCACAAAAGCAGTCTTAAGTAGCACAGGTATATTTGTAGCAATAGCCAAAAATACATTGCATGGGTCAAAATTATTGATTTTTCTTTTATGCCAGAAATCATTAGGATATTAAGTAGAAATCATGTTCCATGAAGATATTTTGTAAATTTCCTACTGTAAATATATCAAAACTTAATTTTTGATTAGTAATATGCATTGCTTAGAACTTCATTTGGACAACTTTAAAGGCGATTTTCTCAATGTTTCGATTTTTTTGCACCCTCAGATTCCAGATTTTCAAATAGTTGTATCTCAGCCAAATATTGTCCTGTCCTATTTTTATCAATTTCAAAAAATTAACCCTTATGGCTGGTTTTGTGGTCCAGGTTCACATTTGTGAAGTTTTGGTTCTTTGCCGCTGTCGCCTCTGGTTTGCTTAGTTGGGGAAACTTCATTTCCAGCGATATTGTCAACTTGAATGCACAGGTACTATTTGAACTGAACTGAGCTGGACGATAACATCGCTGAATCAATGGTGAACTGACTTTAACTGAAAATTGAGTGTTTACTGTTGTCCTTTTGCATTATTACACACTATTTGTCCTATTTAATACTATAAAGCTGCTTTGACACAATCTGTATTGTTAAAAGCGCTATTTAAATAAAGGTGACTCGATTTGACTTGACACCAGGACTGCTTGGATCTCAGAAAGAGGAAGGAAGAAATAACAGCTAACTCATCTTCTGCATGGAGAAAACATCAGCTGTGAAGGGGAACGACGTCTTTGCTATAAATTTCCCAAAAGCAACGGTTGAGAGCAAGTCCCTGACAACCGGCATCTCGCTGGTTATTCCACACCGAATGCAGAGCGATAAATCAAAGCGTGTCCCTCTTAATCTCAGAGTGACGCAGATCTGTTTAGCCTTAAATCTACATTGAGTCTTGGGGATTCCCAAGCAACAAAACACCTCCGAATGGACATTTAGCCCTGTTATTACTGCTCTACAGTCGGTTCACGCTGTTATTATTGCTGCTCGAGATACACAAGGGAGCAATAACTTCCCCGGTTTACAACAATCAAGGCCACAATCACGACTATCCCCAGGTCTCCACCGACAAAACTTCCCCTCAGGCCAAACCCATCTGACCCTCAAGGGGGAAAAAGAAACATCACACATGAATTTACAGCTTCCGGGTCAACAAGGTCGCCTACTTAGACAAACAGGCCATCCCAGGGTTGCTGTAAATAACGCTCTCGAGCCGGACCGTCATGCTGAAATAAGAAGCGTGCTCGCTACAGGCCGCCAGTTCGGAAGAGCCGCAGACGTTTTCATACGGCCGAGAAGGAAAAAATGCCAGTGAGAAAGGCCGAATGGATTCCCCATATGTTTTAATATCTGTCCCTACATTATGTGATATATAGCATGGTCACGAGATGAGGTGTACTAAAACAAAAAGACTGGCCAAATGGAATATGCTGAGGAGGAATGGGGTCAGATTGCCTATATGGTGTGCATTATTATTATTATTATTATTATTAATATCATATAGCTCTAACAACAACCAAAAAAGCGGAAATAGTGGAAATAATGGAGCATCATAAATGGAAAATAAATTATGCCTTGAAAAAAAATGAATAAATATATATATTGGACAGTGGAAATATTAATATTAATATTACTTCAAGGAGAAATCAATCATGTTTAACAAAAAGAAAAGAAAAAAAAGGTTTTTGGACCAATGTTACTATTAATTATTAATTGATATTAATGAACATTGATGAACACATGATAATGATTCATTCAATTAGTGATTAAAGACATAATTGAAAAATTAATTGATATTAATATTAATTCTTATTAATTATTCATTCAGTGGATCATGTTTAAACTAATGTAGTTTTTGGACCAATATTAATATTAATATTAATTAATAATTATTAAATTTAAATCAATGAACACATGCTAATGATTCACTCAATTTGTGAACAAACACATCATTTAAAATATATAATAAATATAATCCATCTGCATTTTCATCTCACTTTTGTCAACCAACATGTGCAATATTACATGTGTATAGTTTACAACGTGCAATATTAAATAGTCACTTTACTACTTGTTATAATGTGCATCTATATAAGACTATCTGTCTATTAATTTTAATGAGAATGTAAAATGTTTGCTGCTCCCACTTTTCTTTGTTTTTTAAAGCATAAATGCAATTATATCACTTTTGAACAAAAAAAACAAATGTATATAGTTGATCCTGCAATGAGAAAATGCATGCAGTTCCATATTTGACAGAGTTGCAACACTTGTTGCACTTTTTCCACAGACCAAAATAATTCTAATATTTCCAAAACATCAAGAGGACTTGGGACCTGGTCAATGACCCCAGCATGACCTCTCTCGGTCAGGTGGGTCTGCTCTATGTCACTGACCTCTTCACCCGTAGAGCTGGTGTCAGCTTGACCAGTGAAGCGTGGGACAGGCAGAACTGCCACTCTTTTCATTGAGACGCGTCCATAAATCCTGGAGGAGAAAAGGCAACCAGCAGCCCCTGTTTATCTTGAAGACCTTCTCCCTATTCTGACTTGATTCATGGCCGAAGGAACCAAGGTTAATTGTAGTCCTACTAAAAAGAGCACCTGTGTGTGTGTGTGTGTGTGTGTGTGTGTGTGTGTGTGTGAGAGAGAGAGAGAGAGAGAGAGAGAGAGACAGAGAGAGAGAAGAACAGAGCAAGTGACCAGCAAATGTAGCCAGGTGTAAATAACAGCAAGCAATGCATCTATTTTAACACTCATAACCAAACAATAATTCTTGATATATGAAGCCGTGCATTTCGATTTCCCATTCTGAAGCAAAAGTACAACTATTTGTCTTTAAGTAATAATAATAATAATAATACTTTATTTATAGAGCACATTTCATACATAGAATGTAACTCAATGAGCTTCACAAGCATAAAACAAATATTAAGAATACAACATAAATATAAGATAATCAAAACTTTAAATGATTCAACAAGTATAAACAAATATGAATGAATATGAAAAAAAGAAAGAAGGATAAAACAAAGAGTACACAAAAAAAGCATGCATAAGCAAATATAAACCATCCAAAATGACACACACTTCACACACTATTATGCTCATAAGCAACTTTAAAAAGGTATGTCTTACCGTGCTTTTCAAAGATATGAATACTATTGGACTCTCTCGCTTCATTTGGTAAACAGTTCCAAATGTTGGGAGCATAGTGACTAAAAGAGATACCGCAAGATTGCTTGAGATTCACTGTGCAATATGGCAAAAATCCAGCACTAGAGGATTGTCAATTAGGAATGCATCTTGACAAACAGTCAGAAATGTAAGAGGGTGTGCAATGCTTTACAAACTAATATGAGAATCTTAAAATCAATCTTTTGATGAACTGGAAACCATTAATACACCATTTAAAGTCACTAAAACCCTACAAGGTAGTGCAGTCCTCTGATAAATCTGCCTCCGTGTGTGGGAACTTTGTAAAGGTCAGAGGTTAACTTGAGGAAAGGCTTGTTTCCCTGCTTGCACAGTACATTAAGGCATCCTCAGCTTTCCCCGTTGCACATTTAGTCATGTGTGCTGTCCGACTGTCACTGTCATCGCCCTCTCTCGTGTCCATCTCAGCACGCTATCGGTCCCTATGGCGGCTTTCAACACACAAACGCTCAGAAACACCCACACACCTGTGTTTCCCACAACAGCACACACCATTTCCTTCAGTTTGTGCACACACCTCAGCAAACAAACCGGAGCAGGCACAATGCTGAGGGTGCTAACAGACGCAGAGATGTAATGTTCCGATCAGGGCGCGATGAAGGCTGAAGTGATGCTCTGTCTGTGCAGGCAGACACTAAAGGGTTACAAACACTGTAACACACACTAACAACCAGATAACAGAAATGTGTCAAAGTGCACAACCTGGAACATACACAGATGTGGCGATAGGGAAATGTTCACTCACTCAATCTGTCCATTTCACTCTATTTTGGAGTGTCTTTTCTGTCGGAGGACGCTGATTTTAAAAGTGAAGCATGAAATTGTTGAGCCCTTACTGACTTTATGGTGCAATATGTAAATAAATAAATACAAAAATTGAATTAGATCTTATACATAGCAAGGTTCCAAAAGTCTGTGACCACTGGTGAAAAGGTTTGTTGTATTTTTCTAATCGAATACAACTACAACTTTTCAAATTTAATGCATTTTATATACAAATTAAATGATCGGCATAAAACTGGCTGAATGGTTTTAATAAATTAAATGAAATTAATTATTTAAGAAATGTATGTGAAATAAATTTGTGTGAAACCTGATGATCATGTTATATATTTGGAATTTATTTCAATTTAATGTAAGAAATGAAATCTGAACTTATGAACAAAAGAGTTCATGTGATTAAACGTAGAAGAAATGTGTTTATTTGACCTAGAAATAGTGCAGTCTTAAATACTTTTCTTAGTTTTAAGTGTTGCAAAATCCTAAATCTAGGTTCAAGAGAAAGAGAGAGAAAAATCCTCATTATTTTCTAATTAAAACATTAGCAGAATCTTAAATACTTCTTTTTCATTTTCTGACATAACTTTGATCAGTTTTCTTAGTTTTTCTAAAAGTTGAGAGAGAGAGAGAGAGAGAGAGAGAGAGAGAGAGAGAGAGAGAGAGACCCTCATCATTTTCAAAAATATTTAATAAAATTGTACTTTTGGAGCCTGTTGTATCTGATAATTATATCTAAAGATAGTTACAAGTAAATAAATACAAAAGTGTTGCTTCCAAAAAAACCAACAAAAAAAAAACACCTCCGAAACTGAATTTTGGATGAAAACACTCATTAGAGGCAAAACAATTTCTAGAATAAGAATTTAACCTCATTCTGTCTTGCTCTTCTTTCTCCCATTCCCTCTCTTTTCTTTACTTTTCCTCCATCCAGGATCCTTACATATATATCATTATGTCTCCAGAACCACTGGGGCAATAAACAACCCTGCAGGACAGATTTGGGTGGAAACGCACACATACGCAGCACATATACGCAATTAATGTTAAAAAAATTGAACAGGAAAGTTAAATGAATTACACCTTTCCCAAGGGATGTCATTTTTTCTGAGAATTTCCTTTTTGTTTAAATTGGTAACAAACGAGAGTTGTCTGAATATCAGATTACAGAAAAGGGACCGGGTCTGAAGATAGATGTTAAAGCATCGCTTAAGTATCACGAGACAAACTTCAGCACGAGAAACACACAGAGAACGAGAGGAAACTGAGAATAAATAAAGAGGACCTTGGCAGCGCTGGAATAATTATGTGCCACTCTATCCAATCTACATAAATAAACGTCGCACCGAGGGGAAGCTTACAGTTTTGGTTAAAATCATTTTTCATCTCTGACTCCCCCGTGTTTCAAAACACAGCCTGTTTATGGCAGCAAGCATGTTTTACATTTTACATGAAATATTTAGTTTAGCTTGGCCTGCCTGGGCTGCAAGACTGAGAGGAGATTGATTCCAAGTGTGTATCCCAGCGCGACATTTCCAATCCATCACGGCCCCGGCGTTAACAGGAAATCAAGAGGCTTCCTTATCAAATTACTCTTCCAAAACCGAGAGCTCTTGTAAAATTAGATTCACGGTAATCAGTGAAGACCTTGTTCTTTCGACTCTATCTTTCGGCTCAATCACAGCGCAAACACAAATACCTGTTTTCACCTTTTCTGTTCATTCTGACAGCCTATCCACCCCTAACTGGCCCCTGGCCCTAAAGTTTGGGGCCCTTGATCAGATAGTGTCCATGCCTAGTTTCCCCTCCCAGCCCTGGGCAAACAGTGGCTCTGGGACCCCCTCATCCGCTCTCACACACACACACACGTTTGTTTTTGTGGTTTACGGGGACTCTCCATAGGCGTAATGGTTTTTATACTGTACAAACTGTATGGGCTATCGCCCTACACCAACCCTACACCTAAACCTACCCCTTACAGGAAACTTTCTGCATTTTTAGATTTTCAAAAAAACACCATTTAGTATGTTTTTTAAGCCTTTTGAATTACAGGGACATAGACAGTGTCCTCATAAACCACCTTCAAATTGTAATACCTCTGTCATACCCATGTCATTAAACAAATTTTGTCCCCGTAAACCACAAAAACCAGTACACACACACACACACACACACACACACACACACACACTCTCTCTCTCACACACACACACACACACACACACACACACACACACACACACACACTCTCTCTCTCTCACACACACACACACACACACACACACACACAATCAGTGCACTTTCATAAAGGACGAAATGGCTCATTAGGTAACGCCTGCAGAAAAGAATTAGTGCAGTAGAAATGTGCCAAGGATGAACTCTACTGAACTGAGGTTTAAACTGCCTGTGCACAATTAAAAAACCTTCTTTCATTAAGGTTTAGATTTGATTTTGGGGCATTGAAGCTGATTCGAATTCAGCTATAAAATAATTAAGGCAGCGGCTATTTGCACTCAGTGTAAATAGCGATAGATGCTATTTACACTAAGTGCAAATAGCATATTTTTTAGCGATAGATGCTATTTACACAAAGTGCAAATAGCAATGCATTCTATTTACACCAAGTGAAAATAGCAGTATTTTTTTAAAGATATGCTATTTACACTAAGTGCAAATAGCTATATATTCTATTTACACTGTTAAAATAGCAAGATTCTCTGCTATATATACTACTTATTGCAAATAGTGGCAATTATCTGCACCTCAGTATTGTTGTACATTATAAAACAGTACGCAATAATAACATATTGAGTATAAATTATAATTTTAATTCAAATTATTAAATGCATTCCACTTTATTGGGACAATAAAGCCCTCCCTACACCTACCCTAGCCCTACCCGATACACTTTTTTTCAACTTTTTGATTATTTCCTTAATTTTTATTTAAAAAATGCCTTTTTGATGCAATATGTATTAGTGTAAATAGCCTTTGCCAACAAGACGGGCTATTTGCACTTAGTGTAAATAGACACTCCGAATAATTAATCTGACTTTCAGAATTCTATCAGATCATCTGTCACTGAATCTTTCAAACATACATAAAAATAATCATCTGATTACCAGTCGTAATTATTACACAGTGTGGTAACTACCAAGGGCCTGGTTAGCAAATATCACCTTTAACATTCACTGTAATAAAACCCACACTAGTGTATAAAAGTTTGGGGTCAGTAGTTAAAAAAAAAAAAAAAAAAACTTATATTCAGAAAGGATGCATTAAATGCAATAAATAGTTTTAGATTTACAGCATTTCAAATAAATGCTGTACTTTCTATCAATCAAACTGTTAAATATTAAACATCACAACATTTCTCAACATTGATAATAATAATAATGTTTCTTGAGCAGCAAATCAGCATATTAGAATAATTTCTGAAGGGTCACGTGACACTGAAGACTGGAGTAATGATGCTGAAAATTCAGCTTTGCTTCACAAGAATAAATTACATTTTAAAATGCATTACAATAGAAAACAGATATTTGAAATGGTAACAATATTTCACAATATTACAGGTTTTACTGTATGCATCTCAATGGCACATGCTCAATGGTAAGTGTACCAAAATGATATCATGGCAATGTTAACCACGAGAGCAAGCCATTTGTGGAAATCAATTCAAACATAAAATTAATTTAAAATGACAATCTTCATGAACATTTGGCCTAAATTTAGTATTTTTCACTACATAAAATCTCATAATAAGCTTTAGGGGGAATATTAAAGAGACAGATAAAACAAGGTCATGCTGAACACAAAACATCTGTTATTAAAAACAAAATACAATATTTATAGTCTTTTTAGACTATTTATAGAACAACATTCTATTATAGTCTATGATTTATTTGTGGCATTAACTCATATTAGTGAAATACAATGTTATTTTTGTACCATTTAGATACTATTATGGAGTCATTCAAATAATTTTTAAGTTTTCATTTTTCCATTTTTTAGTAATTTTGCTAGTTTCAGTAATATTGCTGTATGTTTTTGTCATATTTAGTAGTATGTTTTATATTTGTCTTTTGTCGTTTTTATTATTTTTTATTTCAGTTTTAGTTTTTAGTCATTTTAAAACTAAAACTGAAATAAAATTAATAAAATATCAAGTTAAATGTTGCTTGAGCAACTAGCTGAAATAATAATAATAAAAAAAAGATTTATTATATTTTATTTCAGTTAACGTTTATTTTTTCAAGTAACAAAAATGATTTTAATGGCTTTAATTTTAGTTTCAATTTTAGTTCACTTTAATGACCCTGGTCATAGCATACAAACAATCCAAGTCAAATAAAGTTGCATGATAACACTACATCTCAGCAAGTGACTTGATGCACCACAGCCCCAAAAAACACATTAAAACACTATTCATTGCGTCCAAAAGGGGGCGCTAGTGCACTTGCTCAATGCTTCCATTCCCAGCCTCCAGTGTCTTAACGATCCTTTTTTTGTTCCTCTGCACCACATCAAGTGACTCCTGACATTTGATGAGTGCAGTATCCTAACAGTGAGCATCTATATTAAGAAGAGAGACTGGCTTAATAGCAGGTAAATGTTTGGCCTGCAGATGAACCTGGGTTTGAGTGACACAGGCAGCTACACTCATTGGGATTCCACGACTGCTCAGTGTGTTTAAATGCCCCTTATTACTGGGGCAAACAGACAGATATTTGTTAATGAATCCACATGCTTGAGTAACTCAAGACCCGGGAGTCTCTCCTTCTGCCCTGGGGACCAGCCACTCGCTGGCTGCAGGTCAGAGATCAAGGTAAAAGGTCACGGGGCTTTTAGGTCCCTCTCTACTCTAACGGGTGGTTATCGGGCCCTAATGGGTTTGTAAAAAAAGCAGGATAGAATAACGCAGAGTTAAACTGTTGCTGGTTTAGACCGTGCACACCACAGTGCATTTTAAATAGAGAGAGTGGGATTTGAATTTTTTTAAATAAAGAGAGTGGGATTTGAAATTAAAATACTGACGTTTCCTAAGTACTAGCCTGAAATTAGACATTTTAATGCACACTTATACTACTACACTTGGTGAGATGTCATGCAAGGACTAATGTGAAGCACTGTTTCACAACAGGTGGGTCATGACCCAAAAATGGGGCAATGCCAGCTAAAGGGAACATGAGATCACAAACGCAGCTAATCATAGGTTAGAGCAGCTTACAAAAACAAGGTTTGTCAACTTTTTAATGGAAAAGGGGAGAAAATATTCAGATTCCAATCAAAACTGTGCAGTATTTTGGCACAAATACATGTGTTGCTTGGTAGAAGCTAATCAAATTAGACAAACGTCAACAAAGACACGTTGCATGGAAAAACTATGAGTGCAATTATCTGACTGTAAAAAGAAAATATATCCTAAACTAAAGTTTGTGGAGTGAATTATTGGCTGCCAAGAATGTGCAGTCATCAAAAGAGATATTTGGAAATCAAACTTGTTAAGAATTCTGCGTGCAGTTCATGATAATGTCAAAGGGATTGCTCACACAAAAATAAAAAAAAAAATCATTTACTCAGCCTCATGATGACTTACTTTCTTCTGCAAACACACACACACACACACAAATATATATATTTTTATATGTCTATATAATTGGGTCCCAAACAGCAGTTGACCTCACTGAGAATGGACAAAGACATTTTTTAAAATATCTCTAAGAGAGAAAAAAATAAATAAATGAAGCTTGTTTTCCACCATGTGATAAAGAAATAAACAAGTAATTGCAACTTTTTATTTCACAATTTACACCGTTTATCACAGTTTATACAGTTTCACAGTTTCTATCTCACAAATTCGGACAGAATTGCGAAACTTAAAATTACGAGAAAAAAAATTCTGAGTTTATATTTTGCAGTTCAGAACTGTGAGATAAAAAGTCTCAATTACCTTTTTTATTTATTTTTATTTTTTTTGCATCCTTGGTTGAAACAAAAACAAAATAAAAAAAACAAAAAAAAAACCAAACAAAAAAAAACAAAACAAAAAAAAAAACAGTAGAACAAGAATTGTGAGATGTAAACTTGAAATGGTGAAGGGAAAAAGTCAGAAATCTTTTTTTTGTTTTGTTTTGTTTTTTTAATTTTGTGACAGAAACTAGTTTCCATAAACACGTCATACATAAAAGGGTGAGTAAACTATCAATTTTAACTATCCCTTTAATATATTTTGATTTTAATAGCATTTTTGTTAACTGTTGTATAAGGTGCACAGTTTAAATACTGTGCTGGGTCTCCATTTGTTAACTGTTCTGAAGCAAAATTAGTTCAACAGCATTAGTGCATATGAATGTGTGTGTGCTGAAAATCAGGTCATTCTGCACACATCTCTTTAAGGTGGCCAACAGATGTAGCGTGTAATGAATGAGTCAAAACTATACAATACTGTCGGAAGTGCTACAAAAGATAGCTGAGAACACACACATTCATAAGGCTACAGTTTATATGATTTCTCAAAACAATCATGAGATTTCCAGCCTAAGTTTTCCGGTAAAAAAACATCATCCATATCTCTGGATCTACCAGAGCAGAGTTTCTGTGATTAAACACGCTTTCATGTGTAATTAATCCACTTTAATCAACTGGAAAAGCAGGATGAGGAGACAACATATCTGACAAAAGCATACAAAAACAAGTCCAGGTCAGCATTCAGACCGGCTCTGAACAGGAACGGACCCTTGATTGAGGATAAACCACTCTGTGAAAGTGGCATGTGCAAACCCCAAAAGATATTAAATTACCACTGCCACTGATCTGAATGCATATTAGACAGACCCCCCCCCCCCCAATAGCATAAGCGTAAGTATAAGCATAAGCATGAGCATAAGTATAAGCATAAGCATAAGCATTTTCTTGCTACATTTCAGGCATTGACACGGGAACCAAAACATTCAGCGGCATCGGCACTTTAATCTCCTTGAGCAACAAGCCAAATAAATAGACTATCGTAGCGAGACACGTAGGATATGAAACACTGTAAAGCCCCGTGAGCCAAGTGTTAGCTCATATCTCACACCGCCATGCATGTGGAATAACCATTTGTATCCTGGTCTGATGTTCACGTCATTAAAATATCACCATCCAGAACTGTACGCTTGAATTAGCTAAAGCCAGAATGGATAAAACAAAGGGTGTTTATAAAAATAATGCATCTGAGATGCATATAAAGCATACTGAGCAACCAATACTGTATGTGTTCAAACTGGCATCAAGAAAAAAACATTTTAATCTGATTGGGATTAAATTTGTGGAGTTTTTATGGAGTTATTATTATTGTTATTATACTGTTTGTTTGTTTTTTGCAGTCAATAAAACAAAGTAATAAAAACAAATTCAATCCAAATCACATTTAGATCTTTTGAAATTAGACTATTTTTTAAATGTTTCAGGTTTTTTTGCAGGCAAACAAACTCTATAAATAAAATAAACAATAAACACAAATTCAATCTAAAACACATTTATAGATGTTTTGAAATTAGACTATTTTTTAAAAAATGTTTCAGTTTTTTTTGCAGTCAGACAAACTGTATAAAATAAAATAAAATAAAATAATAAAATAAAATAAAATAATAAAATAAAATACATTCATAGATTGTTTGAAATTAGTTTAAAATTAATATAATACAATAATTTAAACCTTGGAAATGCAACTCGGGCTGAACTAGATTTCATGTAGTTGATTTTGTCATCTACAAGCAATGCATATGTATAACACTTTTTCCTTATAGCTTATTATTACATCTCGGAAGCTGCTGTAAGTGTGAAAGCCGCTTTAGTCCTAAAGATCAGATATGAAAAACATATCGAATTTGTATCATGTGTGAACAAAGCCAAAGAGCAGTTATTTTTACTGTTGTGTTGTTGATGATGATGAAGTGTGCGTTTAGCTCAACTGTTTTTGTGCTGCCACTGTACTTCTCATGTAGTATCTAGTTGGACATTAGAAATATCTGATCCACACTGAACAGAGCGAGCAGGCACACTGACGATCGACTCATTTATCCAGGTGCCTAAAGACCAGCTGATAAACATCTCACCCAAAGCACGAATAACACAGCGTCCCATTGAGGATGAGTAATTACCTGCCCTCCTTTCCAGTGTCACTGATGAATCACCTGCGATAGCAATCTCACACCACCAACCAGCCACTGAGCCCTAACACTGCTCGTCACAGAAAAGGAAACAAAGATACTATTTAACGCAAATAAATGGGCATCAGAGGGTGATTATTACATCTATATACATACATACATCCATATATATATACACACACACACACACACACACACACGTGTGTATACACACACACACACACACACATATATATATATATACTGTATAATGAAAAGAAAACAAGTAGATAGAATAGAAAAAGAATAGAGAAAGCTAGTGTTAGAGGCTTTTTTAAGAAAACAAGCAGTTAGGAAACATAAGAGAGTGCAAGTGTTAGAGGTTTATATATGTAAAGAAAACAATTAAATAAAATAGAATTAGAATAGAGAGTGTAAGAGTTAGAGGGTCAAATAAAGATGGAAGAGATTATGAAACATTATTGGCATATGCAACACGCACAAACAAACACTATTTCAGTGGAGATAGCATTCAAATAACATGTATACAGCTGGTGAAAGATCCTGTCACTTGCTTTTGTCGGGTTGCTATTTGTTGTGCTAAGACACACAATCAGAATGTTACGCACATGTTGAGGAAAGCAGGTATCTTGTTGCTACAAATGGTTAGATGTGGCTCAAGGCTAACACTGGTAACCTTGTGTTCACCTCACCTGTGCATTTGAAGCACAGGATACAAGATAGCTGTTGCTTGTGTGAAGGTGATATGAACGAAAATCAATTTATCACCTGAGAATTCTGCCAGAATGATACATTTGTGCCCTTTAGGGACAAGTTAATCTGATACACTGACCAGAGGCTAGTTTACAGAGAGAGCACTAATGCTCAACATGTAGAACACTGTGATTTCCCCAACAAAGCATAAATCTGTCTACCGGTGTGCTTTGTAAGGAGAAAATGAGTCACTTCTTAAGATCTGGCACAGGTAGTGAACATTAAAGTTGTGTTTCTTTGGAAGATGTTGCAAGACTAATGACTAGCAATTTAGAAGTACATTTGTGCTACTATTTAATTGCAGTTCCAGGTAAATAACTGCTGAATGTCAACATATACTTGTATGAACTCGAATGACAGGAATCATCATCTCATTCTAGACATAGCTCAGATTTAGAGTCGTAAATCCTATTAAGCTAATATAATCTATAGGAGGCTGTTGCTCCTTTAGAGGTGGCTTCATTAATCTTAACAGAAAGTGACAGCAGTCATTGTACAATAATAAATAGTCTAGAGCTCCACCTGATACTGTTAAGTGTCATTGAACATATAGAATGTTTCAGAGAAGAAAAAGGAAGAGAATGAAGAGATAGCATTCCTCTTTTCTCCTACGGCTCTCTTTTACACTCTTGCCTCTTGGTCCTTTATGTCCAAGCATGTTCTGTACAAAAGAGAGATGTTCGTGACTTCTTGCCCCGAACACGATCTGAGAGAGTAGTGTTTCAGGACATATGTAACAAGGTTAGGAGACGGACAGGACCTTTTAAGGTTCAAGTGTGAATGTGTTCTTTAGGGCCGTGTGCTTAAATTCAGGTTTGAATTTGAACATGAGGAAGCTGCTTTAAAATAAATGTAAATTTCAAAGACATTCATATGATTAATGTAATTTTTAACTAGAAAAGCAAAGTTTGACAAAGCCTTGACTGAATGCTTTGAAAAAAAAAAAAAACTTTAAAAAGCCTTGAAGGTTCATAGGCCTTATGGACAGATTGGTAGATAGAATGATATATGGATAGATAGAACATCATACAGAACAAAATAATGAGAATGATCATAGACAGTTAGAATTATAGAATGGTTACAGATGGATAAAATAATACATAGAATGAACCACAGATAAAACAAACAACAGACAGATTCTAGACTGAAAGAATTATATATGTATGTATATATATATATATATATATATATATATATATATATATATATATGCAGACCCCAAATTTTTAGGAGTGCGTATGTTCTCAAAACACCTTTCACTATACTTTCCAGTAATATTTTAGAAATTTACAATATTAGTATTTTACATTACTAAATAGTCTATTAAAACTGTTCAAAAATAAAATATATAAATTCTGCTGACATTAGATTTCAATATAAACCATTAACTATGGTCTATAACTATGGCCTATATATGCTATGTATTTGAGTGCTTTTGAAGCAAAAAAACTTCCAAATCACGGCACTTCTGAGCAAAACAGCAGTGTGTTTGGCCCTGTGTTTCCTCTTTTCTGTATCTCATCATCTCAAACATGTTTCTCACAGCATGAAATACTGTCCAGGCACCGCTGTGTTGCACTGATCCTTGACACCTGGATGGACCCAAGAGAGAGCATTGTACAGTCTAGTCAGCGAACAACCCAGATTTTACAGTGCAGCCCCAGCTCCTGTAGGTCGCTCTGCCCGTCAGTCACACAGCTGGTGCTAATTTCCCTTCAATGCCATATTAAGCACCATGACGGCTGCACTGCGAACCCCAGAGGGAGGAACCCACAGCCAAGGGAGCTTCCTTGAGCCTCGTGACTTTATGGAGAAACCTGCAGTTCATCCAACTTTTCAAAGACTTAGGGCCAGTTTTACTAAACAGGGCAAATTAGCATAATTCCAAAACAGCGCCGATGAGTGTGGAAACTTCTGCCGGTGATTTACTAACAACATGCAAACTAAAGAACACAGACGCAACATCTCATTTACATATCGATCAACGCAATATACCAAGCGCAGCACAAATTAGTGTAGTTGTGCTGTGTGAACATGATGCTTACTGTAGTTGTCAACATGCATTCGTTCATCTCACTCACAAAAAAAAAAAACAGATTCAATATTCCTCAAAATGAATAAAAACAGTGCAATGCAAACTCAAAATATGATGCAAACCTGCAATAATTAAATGTTAAATAACATCATAAAATCCCATTTTATTAACCAATGTCTTTGCTGCTGACCTTCGATAACCCATGCAACCATACTAATGAACAAAATTTACTTTAGATAAACATATTTCTTTTTTTTTATTCCTGAAGAGTGTCCTTTTCTTCATGTAATCCAGAATGCACAACTGAAAGGTTTAAGCAATCCCTCTACTGTACAGACATATTTACATTTCCTTAAGCCTGAAGCTTATTCATTTCACTTTTGGTGTGAAAAGGCTTTTACATTTGCCAAAAATAGAACTTTTTATATTAAAAACAAACAAGCAAGCCCAGCCCTGATGAGAAGAAGTAATGTAGCATATTAGTTTCGATAAAAAGTAACTAAGTAAGACAATTAGTTACATTTTAGGGAGTAACGCAATATTGCAATGCATTACTTTTAAAAGTAACTTTCCCCAACACTGGACCTGGTATTGCGACTCATAGCTGAGGGTACCAATTCGTCTTTTATTTCCTGAGGCAAATTAAAAATAACATGGCTTGGCAAACTAAACTAAATAAATGAATACGAGTATAAAAAAATCCTTCTACCACACGCTCTCTGTTCTCTGCGGTGCCTCCTCAACAATAACTGCAGCCATTTCAAGCGCAAAATAGTTTAAGACATGCTTTTTTGGTGCGTTAAATAATGGTGCAAATACCAGTAATTTGACAAGCACAAACGTTAGTAAATCCCATTGCATGATTCATTTGAATACTCTCCTCCCATAAATTTTGCGTCTGAAAAGGAAACTCCTATAAATGCATATTCATTAAAGTTAGGCGCAAAAATAACTGTGTTCACGCCTTTTCAGCGCTAATTCTTCACTGCGTCTTTAGTAAATCCTGACAGTACTATTTTAACGGCAAAAGACGGTTTGTGCTGGTGCATGCTGTTCGTAAAACTGGCCATTAGTGACATCATGCATCTTGCTTAATGTGTACCAACTACCTTTAGCTCTTTGTTTGAACTGCCACTCATCTCACTGACAGCAGGGCTTGACAAACTTGTTTTGCAGCTGATGAGATGCCAGTGTGGGAACTCTGCCTAGGCATGAAAGAAAGAGGGATCTCGGACCACCTGCTGTCCACTCGAAAGCTTCTCCACTTTCATAACACAGGGCCAGGGAAAGGGCAGGCAAACTATACACCATTTGGCACTGACTAACTAAAGTGCACAGGCAGCTGAAGCATAATTGGATGTAATGAAGGCTAACTGAGGAAAAGCCAAGCTGGATTTCATGACCTTGGAATTAACGCCACCCAAGATATGTGTGTGTGGGACGAACCACGAATCCATCCCTCATTAAATCTATAATAAACACAGCCGAACGGAAACATGTTATCGGTATGTACAAGACGACTGTTCGGCTGAATATTGATGTTCAAGATTACAGGAGGCGAATTCTGTGCATCTCCATAGCTATTTGCAGTGAAACTGGATACACTGGTGGCCTCACTACATCGGAGGGAAAAAGCCTCTCAGTCATGACAATAAGAATACTTGGCGTAGCATAGTTGGTGGTCTTTGGGTGTTAAGTTTTATACATCAAAACGGCTTCTTGTTCTTTGTTACTTGTGATGCTGGAACATCATTCTGCTGATGCTGCTCCTTATTCTGCTGAAAATGGTACATTATGACTGGCTTATTGGATAACATTGTACAACTTTTAAAATCTAAAGAAATTACAGACATACACTATATTGCCAAAAGTATTGGGTCGCCCCCTTCTAATGAACAGGTTTGACTACTTTAGTCATTTCTATGAGTACAAATCTTAATGTTAAAGCATATAATGATATTCTAGGAAATTGTGTGCTTCTAATATTATAGCAACAGTTTGGACAGGACCCTTTTCTATTCTAACATGACAATGCCTCTGTGTATAAGACAAGGTTCAAAAAGAAAATGATTGATTCAGTCAGTGTGGAAGAACTTGACTGGTCTGCATAAAACCAAGTCCTAATCCCAGTTGAACACTGGCTCTGGTGTGACTGTAAATGCAGACCTTGAGCCAAAAACTCATCACCAAACACCAATGACTTGTACATACACTATATAGACAAAAGTATTGGCACCCCCTTCTTTAGAACAGAAAAATGCACTTCCAAATCTGTGGCAACAACGATGGGAACATAATTCATGTATTTAAAAATTGTATTTCCATCTCTGTTGCAAAAGTTTTGGAAGTGTCTAAAATGACTGAACCCATATGTACAAGTCATTGGTGTTTGGTGTTGAGTTTTTGGCTCAAGGTCTGCATTTACAGTCACACCAGAGCCAGTGTTCAACTGGGATTAGGACTTGGTTTTATGCAGACCAGTCAAGTTCTTCCACACTGACTCAATCAATCATTTCTTTTTGAACCTTGTCTTATACACAGAGGCATTGTCATGTTAGAATAGAAAAGGGTCCTGTCCAAACTGTTGCTATAATATTAGAAGCACACAATTTCCTAGAATATCATTATATGCTTTAACATTAAGATTTATACTCATAGAAATTACTAAAGTAGTCAAACCTGTTCATTAGAAGGGGGCGACCCAATACTTTTGGCAATATAGTGTATATAAATAAAAAACAATAAAATAATTAAAAAACAAACATTTTTTTAGTCTTTTTTGAGCTTTTTTCTTATTTCCCATTTAAAATATTTTTGAAACAAGATAAATGTCCCAAGGCAGTGAATCTATATTTAAAACCTATTGTTTACTACAGATTTTGTTCCTCTTGTACTCAAGTATAAACAAACTGCAAAAAGTAAAAAATAAATAAATAACAGTGCACTTGTGATTTACGGTCAGACAAGATACAATGCAACAGTACCCTTACATTCAAAATACAATCAAAGAAAATAAGTCCAAATTTTTGTTGTATTGCTTACTATAAATGTATCTTCATTATCTTTTATTTTAGTCTTTAGATAGTGTATGTGAATAGTCAGAAATGCACACCATCCTGTTACATGGAGACTGATGACACGTGTTTGCTTCTGTTGTTATTGCCGCTACTTTGTCTTCCGAGTTACAAGAAAATCAGCTCAACCGCGTCTGGGTGCGATGCAAGATGGAGGTGGAGTAAAAAATAGCTCGCTAGATGTGTTTGCTATGCAGTTAAGATGTAATGTTTTCCATAGTCCACTAAAATTCTATAATTACAGTAATAACTTAATTTTCGCTCTTTTGACACATTACTTAATTCTGTTATTGAGTTCTGCTATGCTAAATTGTAAATACTCACTGTATAAAATAACATTCAGTGCTTAACCTTTCCACTCTTCACCTCAATGGAAACATAAATCAAAACTTGCTCTAAATTCCAACAGAATTGGACATTAAAGATTAAAAAAGCCCTGTTTTCTTATCTTACTCAAAAATAACCAACATTTCGTTTCAGTATTTACTCTCCCCATTCAGTTCCATGCAAAGCATGCTGGGAACTACAAATCCCCCGCCCGATTTCAGTCAGTGCAAACAAAATGATTAAAGCGGTCCCAATACTAATGGGTTTAGGTGGATTGAACACGATGAAATAAAACTGTGACAAAAAAAGATCACATAATTGTGTTGAACTAGCATTTCAAAGAAGCTAAAATCATTTTTTCCTTGTGGTTAAACTGAAAGACATACAGTTTAGTTGGCCATCAGCACATGATACAGTACATATATAAATGTTGTTTCCCATCATGGAATCTTGGAGTGTGTCCCATTAGGCTTCTTAGAGAAGTTAACCAGCAAGACTTGGTCAAGCTTTAAAGGTTTGCTGGTGAAGAGAAGCTATGATGATCCACAGCACCAAACCAACACTAACCAGCATAAACCAACCACAGAACTTCATGCCGGTCTTTTTAACGGGGTGACAGCCCGTCTTTCAGCAAATAAATCTAGATTTGACACTACAGACGTTTGCTTGTTTATAATGAGAGAGGTTGGACACTAGAGGAGGTGGCCTGTGGCTTTTCTTTAGCTTATTTTTTGGACAAGCTGAAACTGCATGACTTTCTGAGTCTCCTGGGGAGCTCTGGAGAAGACGGAGGGTGGAGGGTTAAGGGAAAAGGCCACCCATATGGAGAGCAGCTGATTTTCCTAGTGTTGTATCCAACATACACATACAACCCATTCATATATACATACGCATACACACCCTCATAAATACACTTAGACAAACATTCATACATCTCTATATAGATCGTAAAGACTGCATACATACAAGCACTACTATATTATAGCACTATATATATATAATATGGTAGTCTATATCATATATATGTTTTCAAATCTCATGTATATGCATGTTTTACAACATATATTGCATAATATATGCAATATATATTGTAAAACATGCATATACACCTAAAAAATAAAAAATACGAAATATGAAAATACACACATATTAATAAACATTTCTATATTAAAACAACACTCAAGCCTCAAGACATATTAAGACTTTTTTAATAGACTGTATCTTGAATATAAGTATTTTTCTCTCGTTTTTAACTTGTTTATACATAAAGAAAAAACTGAAAAGAGACAAATACAGCAAAAATGAATGAATGAATGGGTGAATAAATAAATAAAGCTTTATTATCCTATGCAGTTTTGTTTCTTAACCCTTGGGCTGTTTTGAAAATCCTTTACCTAATTTGATGTTCCCAGACAAAATTGATTATGCTATATTATCATGAAATATTGGATTCGATCTTTTTGTCAACTTGTTCTGTATTTCTTTTTGGAATCAGTCTTAGGATCAATCAATCAATCAATAACGTGTTTAAGTCAGATCCATTATGCATACGATGAAACTGTTCCAAAAACAAATATAAACCCTTTCCTAAACAAGTTAATAAAAAGATTGAATCCAATATTTTGTAATAATAGAACATAAGAAGAGATTTAAAAGCGATTTTTTTTTTGTAGGCTGGTTATTTTTGACCAGAAACACTACAAGTGTAACAAAGTAACAAGTGTAACAGTTTTTAGGAGGTTGTTACACCCTGAGAAAAGTCAGCAAATTCTAGTTTAATGCGACAACATTAACTAGCATTTTGGGGAAAACGTAAATCCTGGATGACTGGAACACAACAAATTCACCTTCAAGGACTTTTAGACATATTAACAGGAAAACAATACCAAAAAGACTAAAAACTTTTTAAGAAGTCTTTTTTTTTTTTTGCAGTGTTTGAGTCCAGCATATCGATGTAGCCGACAAGGAGATGCTTTTTATTGAACGGCCAAAACAAGCAATTCACAGGCCATAACTCCTTGTCTCAACGGTTCTGGTCTGACCATAAATCACTGGGATAAAGTGCCCCAGGGATCTCATTTATTTAGTTACAAAAATCGCCAGGGCCTGTGTATGCTTGCACGTGTATTTGTAAGTGAGAACGGCAAGCAAAGACGGCAAATCCACATATCACAGAAACAGCATGTGTTGTGTTGTATATGTGTGGGTTCATTGGTTGTGCAGTATAAACATATTGTGTCATGCTTCAGCTGAGCCCTGGGAACTATTAGCATCAGGCCTGATGTCAATCACGCCTCTGCGCTCTGTTAAAGAGGGCAGAGAGAAACACTTGCGCTTACACTGTAGAAGATGTTTTAATAATTACAGTATAACTGCAAAGGAACTTCACATCAGCTGCATTCATGTTATTTCCAGGCAAAAGACAGACAGACGGCTGCAGGCATCACTCTGAGAGTGATTCCATCCAGCTAGAGTCATCGACTCAAAGAGCGTTTGATTGGCAGAGCCACTGTTGGCTTTCTGAGAGGGCTTTTGGTTTGATGCCCTGTCCCCATCATCAAAGGCCTTTTTTAAAATAGGCTCCATCACTTTAATTGTGGAATTCAGGTTCAAGATTCAACACTTCCCACCAATCCCCTTAAGCAAGACATATATTTATTTTTGCATGTACACAAACGCACAGACAAGATGAATGCGCATGTGCATGCATACACACTTGAACGGCCAGATTCCACCTTTAAGGCCTAATTTTGATGCCTATTTTGGCATTAAACTAGCACAATGATTTAAAACAAAGCAATGCATCTATAAGGTTTTCCTCACATCGATTATATATGGAAGTTTGTTTCTACTTTTTCAGTAAGAAAATGTAACTGTGAGGCTTTATTTCTCATAATTGCAACTTTATTTAATATAATTATTACTGAACTAAAAATAAACACTACTTTTAAAGCATTTATTAATCTTAGTGAATGACAATGTCTGCATTTACTAATACATCTCAAAACTCAAAAGTTTTATCAGTTAACATTAGTTAATGCACATGAATAAACAATGAGCAACTGTATTATTATTAACTAACATCAGCAAAGGTTGATAAATGCTTTAAAAACAGGTCGTCTTTTCATTAAATTTTAAGTATATTTTTAAAAAAAATAATAATAAATCTTTATAAAAAGACAAAAACCACAACAAGCTGGAAATATACAGCTGTAATGTAACTCCAAACATACTTTTGAAAAAAAATAAATAAATAAATAAATAAATTTCCCAACAAAACTATTACCTAGTCTTTTTATTTTATTTTATTTTATTTTATTTTATTTTTTAATTTAATTTAATTTAATTTAATTTAATTTAATTTAATTTAATTTAATTTAATTTTATTTTATTTTATTTTATTTTATTTTATTTTATTTTTAAACAAAAAAACCTCACAGGAAATAAAATTATTTTGGTAACAAAGCAGAATTTGTAACAGCAATGTAGAATAAGTCTTGAAAACCAAATGTTTACATATGCAAGTCATAAAACTGGATAGATACATTTGTAAAACGTTCAGTGTCAATGCAGCACTGACCTGAAATAACAATTATCCATTTTTATTTTTTACTATAAGGTAGAACCAGGCTTCTACACGGGCATCTAAACATTTTCAAAGAATGCCACAGATTTAGCATCAAACTTACAGTAACTGGGCAAAAAATATCTATAATTAATTTACTTTTATGTCATTTAGCCATAACAGGCCCTTAAGAATGTGACTGCTTATGTACTTCTCACTATAAAGCAATTGCCCAAACAACTAATGAGAGAAAGTGTCAGTTTCAGCACGTTGGTCTAGATTCCATGTTTAAATGTGACCTTGGACCACAAAACCAGTCTTAAGTGTCAATTTTTCGAAATTGAGATTTATACATTATCTAAAAGCTGAATAAATAAGCTTTCCACTGATGTATGGTTTGTTAGGATCGGACAATATTTGGCCTAGATACAACTATTTAAAAATCTGGAATCTGAGGGTGCAAAAAAATCAAAATATTGAGAAAATCACCTTTAAAGTTGTTCAAATGAAGTTCTTAACAATGCATATTACTAAACAAAAATGAAGTTTTGATGTATTTATGGTAAGAAATTTACTAAATATCTTCATGGAACATGATCTTTACTTAATATCCTAATGATTTTTGGCATTAAAAAAAAAATGGATAATTTTGACCCATACAATGTATTTTT
>JAFVLL020005733.1:0-28793 GCA_021397915.2 Tor tambroides | reverse complement strand
GCTGAGGACATGACTAGACTGCTCTGCCGGTCGTGTCGAGGCACAGCAACAGAGAGGAGACTATGTAATAGCCATCTTTGAAGTGGCTCTCGAGGGCTCGCTCCTTCCGCCAAAGCCTGGCACAGGTATGCTTTAATCTCGCCTGCCTCACGCCAGCTCATCATCAAAAGCATGGCATGCTGTTCCCTTTACAATAATGCCATTTACCGTACAGTTTGCCTAGAATCAGTGTGAGAAAATATCCGCTCCACTTCTCAAGCCGAAGTAAAAATGGAAACTTAAAAAAAAAATCACAAGAGCACTCAGCACTTTCCAGCTTCAAAAAACATTAAGGTGTGTCTGAAGTTGACAAAGATGATGATGATGATGATGATGATGAATTGTATGATGATGGTGACTTCAATCTCTGAGTCAGACCTACCACATTAGTAAAAACCTTTGGGGCGAGTCCACTGCGAACAGCAAGGAAACTTCTGGGAACTTTATTTGACAAATGCAAAATTCCTGCTGAGGAGCATAAGAATATTTTTAAAGAAGAAAGGAAAGGGGAAAAGTGGGTGAGACAGATGCATAGATTAGGAGGCTGTTTGGGAGAAGTTGATACAGTCTCCATGGTGAGAAACCTCAAGCCCTTTTCGGGTGAAACAAAGTGTGGAGGTTGGAGCCATTCTTCAATTCATCAGTCACTCCAAGTTGACGTAATGGCATATCAGACAGACCCGGGGACCCAAAACAACAGTCTTAAACTTTCCTCAGAAATTGTTTCCTGTAACCTGCGAACAATTCCCACCACGTCGCACACAAAGGACAGCAGGCCGATACACTTGTACCACTTTATTTGATGATAAGGCCCTGTGCGAGTGTTATACGAGTGTTCATTAGAGATATTCTCTGTCTTTCTCAGCCTCTTGATGACAGCCGGTCATTTATCAGCACTACTGGAACAATCTGAGCTTTGTTGGCACGTTTCCTGTTTTTTGTCTCTCTTCCATGGACGCTCACTAACACTTTCCTGTAGGTCAGGGGCCAAAGCTTCTCAAAGTGTCTTTACACCAGCTTCAGACGAGACCACCCTGGAGAGGAGGGGGTAATTGAAGTTAAAACTTCACAACATAACGTGCGATAAGGCAAAAATCATAGTTGCCCTTTAAAAGACAGAATGAGGATAGGGGTTCCTCTTTGTACAATGGAGCAGCAGGCCATAATACTCCACGCCTGACTGCACAATCATACCTCTCTCTTCAGCACATTGCTCTTGCTTCATGGACAGGGATTTGATCTCTATTACATTTTATATTAGTACATTTATAAATATGTTTTATTTTATTTGCTTTTTTAACTTCTCTCACTTCACTTCAATGGTTATTTTAAGGATTTATTTACTTTTTTTAATGTCTCCCACCTACTGACCAATATTTTCTGCTATTAAATTTTTATTGTATTGTTTTATTACATTTTATTACATTTCTATCACATCTTTTTTATTTTTATTTTATTTTCTTAACTTCTCTCACTTCATGACCGTTGGTTATTTTAAGTGTTTATTTATTTATTTCCTTATTTACTTTTTTATTTTCTCACCTTACCAAGGTTTATTTATTCTATTTTTATTACATTATTTTATCACATTTCCGTTACACCTATTTTGTCTTTATATTGCTTTTTTTTACCTTTTTGACCAAGGTCTATTTTAAGTATTTCTTCTTTTTTATACTTTTCTCAACTTTTTTATTACATTTATATCACATTTCTTTTATTTTATATATAGTTCTATTACTTCATGACCAAGGTGTATTTTAAGTGTTTATTTCATTTGAATTTTCATTTTAACTTCTGCAACTTAATGACCAAAGTCTATTTTATTTAAAAATTTTATTAAAATTCTTTTACTTCATGACTATTTATTATTTTTTACTACTTTAACCTAATGAACAAGCTTTATTTTATTTGATTACATTTATATCACATTTATTTTATTTATGTTTTTAAGTTCTCTCACTTCATAACCAAGGTGTATTTTAAGTATTCATTTCATTTCATTTTCATTTTTAACTTTTTAACATAATGACCAAATTTTTAACATAATGACCAAATTTTGTTTTAAAATTATTAAAATTATTATTAAAGTTATTTCACTTCATGACCAAATTAAATTCTTTAGCCTAATGACCAAGGTTTATTTTATATTTTATTTTATTTTTTTATTTTATTTTATTTTGATCATGCTAGAAACTGTACTCAAACTTGCATTCCCACAAATGCAACAGTGAGTGCCCATATTTCCAATCTTTTTGTTTTGAAAAATTGTGAATGGCATGATCAAATCATTACCAATAGAACAATATATATATATATATATATATATATATATATATATATATATATATATATATATATATATATATATACATACTGACTCAAAGTCTCTGGTTATAAGTATGGAATCTAATAGTGTAGTTTATTCAAATTTCTGCAAAACAAACCATGTAGTTTGAGAGTGTAGGAGACTTGAGTTCAGTCCTCAAATGATGTAAACTATGCATTTATGCCACTACCCACACTATGAACGTTCCCATTTATGAATTATTAGTAGGCACTACTTATACTACAAAATGGCCTAAAATAGTGCAGAAACATGCACACCTTCAATTACATAATTTGCAAACGAGAGTAGGCATTTTCTGCTGAGGGACGTTATATTTCCTCTCTCTTCGCTCAACAGCTTCAGTGAAGGATCTACAGAGGATGTAAATGATGTTTTTCCGGTGGTCCCTGACATCTCCAAACTGTTTGACCTCTTTCTCTTCCTGACTACTTCCATCCAGTCCCACCCACCAAGCTACTACAGCTCCCAAGTACTGTTTCTCTCTTTCTGTCTGTCGTTCAGCATTTTCTGCTCCATTCATACTCTCGTCCTCCTCCGAGCTGGCAGACCTAATCCTCCCCTTCATCACCCTCCAACCTTAAAAGCTGACATGTTTGGGTAAACATTACACAGTCCTGTGAATCCTGAGCCACTGGTGGAAAGCCACAAGACAAACAGGCCGTCCTCAGGTGCTGCCGTCCTCTTCAAAGCGCTGGATCCCATTCAACAGCTCTCTGTCGTTAACACGGCTGCTCTAGTCCCGCTGTTCTTCTGTTAAACCCAAAGAGAAAAGTAGGCCCCCCAGACATACCCGTCTCTCTCTCATGCTCGCTTGCTTGCTTTCATTTCTCCTTACGCAGATTGTGGCTTTATCTTCTCCTGTACTTTCTTATTCTTGCCAAACACTTCTTAAATCATTTACTCGCCCCCATGTTGGACCAAACTTGTATGATACTCTCTCCTCTCTATGTTGAACAAAAAGTATTCTGAAGACTCTTCGTGCAGCTATTTTCCATAAAATTCATGAGAGTTATACAGAGCCATGCATTACATCAATTAAAATGACAACGGATTAGTACAACATGGCCACGACTGAACTAAAACGTGGGAACAAATGAATAATAAGTGCCCACAAATTAATATCATGGAAAAGAAATCTCATTCCTCACCACAATTTTTTTTCTTGATGTGCAGTGCTCTGAATGACAAAAAAAACAACAAAAAAAACCCCACCAAAAGCATCATGAAAGTAGTTCAAATCATTTGGGCTGATTTGTCAATTAACACTTCATACGCTCTAAAAAAAATAAGGGTTCCAAAAGGGAGTTTTCATAGTGATGGAATAGAACAATCACTCTGATTCTGAAAGAACCAGTTCAGTTCTTAGAACCATTTTCTTATTATGAAAAATATTTTAATAATATAAAGAACGTTTTTCCAGTATAAAGAACCTTTTATGCAATGGAAAGATTCATTCATAGACATGAAGGTTTGTTTTGCAGAGATGCCATAGAAGAACCATTTTTGTTTCCCCAAAGAACATTTCAGAGAACAGTTTTTGAAAGAACCACTTTTTTCTTAGTGTGAAGAACATTTCAGTAATCTAAAGAACCTTTTTTTTCCACTATAAAGAGCCTTTTATCCAATGGAAAGTTTCCATGGGTGTTAAAGATTCTTCAAGGAACCATCAATGGCATTAAAAAAACAACTTTATTTTTAGGAGTGTTACATGGATTGTAAAGGTTCTTCATGGAACTAACAATGTTGATAAAGAACCTTTATTTTTAAGAGTGTAGAAAATAATTTGGGTCTTGGGTTCAGACTCAATGATCCAGTCAAAGTGGTTCTTGAGTTAAAGGATTAGTTCACTTCCAGGATAAAAATTTCCTGGTGATTTACTCACCCCCATGCCATCCAAGATGTTCATGTCTTTCTTTTTTAAGTCAAAAAGAAATTAAGGTTTTTGAGGAAAACATTCCAGTATTTTTCTCCGTATAGTGGATTTCAATGGGAGCCAACGGGTTGAAGGTCTAAATTGCAGTTTCAAAGGGCTCTACACGATCCCAGCCGAGCAATAAGGATCTTATCTAGTGAAACGATCAGTCATTTTATATTAAAAAAAGACTACAATTTATATACTTTTTAACCACAAATGCTCGTCTTGCGCTAGCTCTGCGATGCAACTTCACACAATACGTAATCACGATGGGAAGGTCACATGCGGTTAGTTCTTTGTCTGTGTATTTTGATTCAGAAAGGGTAGGGTAGGGCGAAACCCCCATCTCATTTTCTCCTCCAACTTTAAAATCCGACATTGGTTATTTCACTGTTTTTGGAAAAAGTGTTTGACTTTCTTTGCATGTTCGCTTTGTAAACACTGGGTCGGCACTTCCGCCTACGTAATGCATAACCTTTCCAACGTGATTACATAATGCGTGATGTCGAGCTAGTGCAAGACGAGCATTTGTGGTTAAAAAGTATATAAATTTGTATTTTTTTAGAAAATGACTGATCGTTTCGCTAGATAAGACCCTTATTTCTGGGCTGGGATCGTGTAGAGCCATTGAAACTGCAATTTGGATCTTCAGCCCATTGGCTGCAATTGAAGTCCACTATCTGGAGAAAAATCCTGGAATGTTTTACTGAAAAACCTTAACTTCTTTTCTACTGAATGAAGAAAGACATGAACATCTTGGATGACATGGGGGTGAGTAAATTATCAGCAAATGTATATTCTGGAAGTGAATTAATCCTTTAACAGCCCATTACATTACAACAGTTACATTTCAGTTTGTTGATCACAAAAAGCTCTTGTGTGGCTTCGGGAGACTTTGAATATGGCGCACAAGTTGTGTGAGCTACCTTTATGGTGCTTTTTTCAATTGTGGAACTTAACAGATGTGGCAACTGTGAACGACTGAAAAGATGTGTGAAGATTCTTCAGAATCCTCAGTTTTTCTCAAACATATAACAGCATATGGGTTTGAAATGACATGAGGTTGAATAAATAATGACAGAATTTTCATTTTCAGCTGAACTATCCCTCCCTTTAAATCTTTTACATCCCTTCGCTCAAAAGTCACTGTGTTCCTACACAAGTCTTGACACGTGCTCCCATCGATAACAGCTAATAAATACAGGAAAATGCTAGTGAGAACAGGAATGATTTTGAGCGCTTGCTTAAATGGCTTTCATCATTTAAAAGGTGTATTTTGAAGCAGGTGCCAGAATGGATTTGAACAGGAAATGTTTGCAGAGTGATCCAAAAAGAAAGACTCTTGAACACGGAGTATATGTCAATTATGTAATCGACTGAGGCGAACTCGACAATGAAAGGCATACGATACCCTGTCCCAAATGGATGGACGGAAAACTGTGGAAAACTGAGAGAGAAATTTGGTGAAAAGAAAAGAACAACAATATTTGGCCTTCCTCAAGTCTTGAAAAGGCCGTCTGGCTTAGCATTCTCCTCACACAGATTCACAATGACACAGGAAGGAGGAAACAATACTCACTTCCCCTCCTTCTGTTTTCCTAGAGACATGTTTTTCTTTTACATACTGTCAAGCTTCCTGAGCTCGATATTCTGTCTTTTGTTGCTCTGAGTGGCCTCCCATTCACTCACACACAATGAACAAGAGGACACTCTTTCACCTGAACGAAAAACACAAGGCGAGCACTAAAAAAAAGAACAGGGAGGAAGAAAATGAGGACAGAAAGAATGAGGGAGGGAAAGATGCATTCTCATTGGACGTCCTTTATTTTCCGTATACCACAAATGCTTAATGGTTTAAAAAGAGGCAGAGAGAGAGAGAGTCAGATGTCTGGGTGGCTAAATTGGATGTTTAGTCTGTGGATGCGTCATGGGAGCTGTGCTTTATACTTCTCTTTCCCTCGGGGCATTGCTAGGATGTCATTTGATTTAACACACACACACACACTGATAGGGCTCAGAATTCCTTAAGTCCATCTAAGATGAATAACTGTCAGTCGTTTCGACATCACTTTGTTGAATTTCCTCTCATGCCCTCGTGAATAAGTTCGCGAAAAGCCACCTTGGCATTGCGGAGCTTTCAAAGAATTAGGCCCCAAGAGGATGTTTTTGTGCGCTTCTATAAAGCACCAACAGCAAACTGAATTCAGAGAAATTCAAATGTGATACAAACACCAGCATCTGAGGGTAAGCCTACACAACATGCGCTTTAACACAGAAGGCTCTCTATATCCCAGAATTCCCTCTACCTCCCACACGGACACAGGCAGAACAGACATTGTTCTGTTCCGTCGGCCTCTTTTTGCATATAGACAAAGGATGACGTCATTTGGACTAGAGGCATGAGTCAAAGGTCACACCGTTGGACAATACTCACAGGAAGTGGACTGATAGTCCTACTTCCTCCGTACAGACAGAAACATTCACAAAAAGTCTGTTCACGCTATACAATAACCGGCAGCCTTTGACTCACATACATGTCAGTGGCTTTGTAGTATTGGTTTGAAGCATCCAGCCACAAGTGGACTACATTATCATGTCAATTATGTGCATCATTGCATTTTATTATTTTACAAGTAGTGTTGGGGGTAACACATTACAAGTAAATGTGAGTTACATAATCAGATTACTTTTTCAAGTAACTAGTAAAGTAATGCATTACTTTGAAATTTACAAGAAAAAGGAGAGAAATTATGAGTGAGGTGCAGAGGCAATTCTTTTAGCCTGAGGCTTACCGATTTCACTTTTGGTGGGCCCTTACAGTTGTCAAAATATAACTTAAATATAAGAAAATATAACTTTTTTTTTTTTTGTTATTAAAAATAATTAAGCAAGCCCAGCTCAGGTGACAAAAAGTAACACAAAAGTAATGTAATGCATTACTTTCCATTAAAAGTAACTAAGTAACGCAGTTAGTTACTTTTGGAGTAACACAATATTGAAATGCATTACTTTTAAAAGTAACATTAACTTTAAAAGTTACTTTACATCTTACAACCCTTTGAACTGGACCCTATCCAATTGGATAAAAAAAGTTGGTTTTTTTTGGTAAACTTTTACTTCATTACATTTCAAACCATAATATCATACGTTTTGCTCCACTATATTTCATGAAACCATTTAATTTCTTTGTGAAGAAATCTGGACCCTCTCTGATACCCAAGAGTGATGTCCAGTTCATGAACAAGCTGGTTCTTTCCAATGAACCTGTTGAATTAGTTCCCAAATCACACTGAATGATTCAGTCATGAATCAGACTGATCCATTTGCAGCTGTTCTTGATTCAACAACTCACTGATTCAATGACCCAGGCAAAATTAATGCATTTTGCCCCATGTGACATCGAAATATTTGTCACTGCATATTTACACAAATTTAGTTTTTCACTCATCTTTAATTATTATTAAAATAAGTTTTCTTATTTGCAAATCTCAAATATATTACTAATGTCTGAATAGTGCTGGATAGAATAAATAATAAACATGGTTCATGGATCAGTACTTTTTAAATATTGAAGTATATAAAAATATCACATACTTTTTTACTTAAGTCAAATTGAAAATGAGTACTTTTGCTGGAGTAATATTTTATTAGGCCATCTGTACTTTTACGCAAAACTTGATTTGTGTACTTCATCCACCACTGTTGAAGGCTAGTAAATGCAGAGGCATCTGAATCATGTTGTTGAAGTGAAGGTTTGCAATTGTTCTCAAAATCTAATGAAAATACCTGGATTATAACAGAATTCCATCACTGATTCTTTCAAGAACTCTTAAAGATCATCTTACCCACAAAACAAAGCCTTTGGAATCTGAGATGACAGTTTAAGCATCTCATCTGCTATTCAATGTGTGATTCTTACTGATTTGTAATTCTGTAAGAAAGAACTTCTGGACTTTGTCTGAACCGCTTGCCAGTTGCGCCGTTGCCACATTGCGGCTCTCTGAAATGAGACAATGTGTGTGACACCAAAGCCTGCGCCAGTGCTCTCCATGAGGACTCTATTTAAAGCGCCCGTGTCCTTCAAACAATCTCCATATCGGTTTCTCTCCCTCATTTTCCTTCAGTCTACAAGGGCATAGAAATGATGCTGCCTCATTTAAGAGAAAAGCTCACAATTTTTTTTTCTGCAGAACACAAAATACTCTTTTTGTTTTGTGTTGTTTTTGTTTTATTCCAGTATAACTGAAAGAAATAAAATTAAAACTTGGATGCAAATGCACCATGAAAGTATCATAAAAACAAATTACGCATTATATTCCAAGTGTTCTGAAGTCATGCCTATTATATTTGTGTGAGAACAGTCCAAATTGTTATTTACTTAAAAAAAAGAAAATCTCTCCTTGCTTTCATGAGAGAAGTAGCAATGTCAGATTTGTGAATGAATCATTCTTTTGATCTTTAAAGCATTAGTTGATTTGATTCTGATTCATAAAACCAGTTGGAATGATTCATTCATGATTGAGTGAAAGATTTTCAATGAATAATGAATTTTGGTTGGTTTGTCTCACAAAGCCTTGAAATAAGAGAACATGCCATTTGAACCATTTCTATGATAATGTAAGTAATCAGATTTTTGCTACACAATTATCATGGGCAAAAGAATTCACACTGACAGTTTTGCATGATATCAATAGAAATTTTCAAATAAATTAGTCAAATTCATCTTTAACTTTGTTTGTGGCCATTGAAACACACTTAAACACACTTAAAGTGTAGGGAGGCAGAGAGAGTGTCTGTAACTATAACTGTACAAAAATGTACAAATGAATTCACTGTTGATTGGCACTTCCTGCAGACTAAGATGTCTAATACCAGTCTTTCTACGCCTTTTTAGTCGTTTTTTTAATCTAAAAAACTCCCACACTGGTAAAGAGCTAACGTTTTTTGACTGTGGGTAGAAAGTCTCGCTTTTGCCTGTAATCTCCGACTTTTTTGCGGCAATATTAGCTAAAAACTGTGTTGTCATTGTCTCCTTTTTTCCATTTTACGACAAATGGAAACCAGCGTTATGGTGCAATACTGCCACCTACTATGTTGGAGAGTCAACCGGCTAGTTGCTGAGTAGTAATAACATGATAATAATATTCCATTTTTAAAATATCATGGATATTGTGACACCCCTAGTTATTGCATAGCAAAGCACAACCAGCACAGTCTTTCTGCTTTTGTGTTCCAAGAAAGAAAGAAAGTCGTACATGTTTGGATTGACATATGGGTGAGTAAATGATGACAGAATTTTCATTTTTTGGCTGAACTTTCCCTTCAATAAAGACATTTCGAGTATCTTATTCCCCTGCTCCATCCCAGGACCCCTGCACCCAGCCCCTCCCGGTCCACCACCAAAAACGCATTCCTCCACGTCTCCCGCCGCCTTTGTTGGCTCTAAGTGTCGCTGTGATCTCCCGCTTTTCTTCCCGCTCGCCGTTGTCTCGTCACCTCGTTCTCCTTTTCTCTGCCGTGTAATCCTTCCTTCCACAGAGTGGCATTAGCACAGGGACTCTTATCGTCTTTGATGCTACTGCAGGGATTTGGGCAAGCATTAAGTGTCATTAACGCTGGGACTATTTATCACCTGCCTGCCAGCAGATCTGGCTGCTGCTGGAAGAGAGCTTTGAGCAGGCTTTACTCACCACAGTTGGCCACAGATCTGAGCCCTGGATGGTTGGGAGGGGAGTTTACGGAGAGCTGGGCCCTCGCTGCGTGTTGACTGTGGCCTGCCACGTCATGCTAAGCATGCTGACAAAGTCGTCTTTTGGGTTCGAGATGTACCGTACTCAGGCAAATGAGCTTAGAGATTTCAGGAAATACTTTGAGAGCTAGGAAACAGTGTTAAAGGTGCAGTAGGAGATCTCGGAAAATGCTAACTTTAGCCTGATAGCATTGAAAGCGAACGTCCCACCCTCCCTGCAATCGCCGTCCAAAGCCACGCCCCCTGAAAGCACATATGCTCACAGACCACAACATCACATCAGCAGTTCCCAATCTCAGTCCTCGCACATTTCATATGTATCTCTTATCACGTGCAACGTTTGTTCTATTCAACCGTAAACGTGCCTTGCGAAGTGGCTCGAATTGAGGGGGGATGGCATCCCCCTTGTCGAAAAAAACGACAAAAAGCATCCCCTCTGTAAAACCACCATCCCCCCTTACCATCCCCTTTGGATTATTAATTTTGTGTATTACGTAAAACTTATCATGCACATGAAATGTTAAAATTCTCTACTTATGATCATTTACGAACTAAATAACGGCGATTGGCCAATCAGAACTTGGTACTGTAACAAGCTGCGCACAAGCAGAAGCAATTTCGTCATTTTTCACGCAAAATGGTTCAAGCGCAACTTTTGAAGTTCTTTTAAAAGAAGACAACAGAAGCTATGATTTTTCCTTGATTAGAATTTAAAGACATTCTCCTGACATAATGTATGTGTGACTGTGAGGGACTGAGAGACGATAGGAGAGCTGACATTATCCAACTTTGAGAGAGAAAAAAAACACGTCTTGAGAGTCCAAAAGCATTCACTGCGCGATGAAGCCCGTTAGAACACAGTTAGAATGCCCTTATAATTCCAGCAATGAAATAAAAAATACCCATGTATGAGTTTTTACGTTTTTATATTCATTGCACAAGCAATGTACTTTTCTGTATATATCAGCACATGTGAGTGAGGCCGCAAGCACAAATGTGCTATTAGTTTTATACAACAGTGCATAGCAACAGTGTTTCATTCCGTGAATGAATCAGTTTTTGAACGAATCGAGTGAGCCAGTGATTCAACGGTCCATTCAGATGGTCTTCTTTTGTTTCTATTGAATCAGCCGTTTTGAATGAATCGTTTGATATGAATGATTCAGTAAGTCATTTATTAAAACAGGGACTTGCTGCCACCTACTGGCAGTTTTATTGTCATATTTATTAATCCATGACAGACCTAAACCAGCCAAGGTGCCAGCACAAAAACACATTCAGCAAAATATTGTTTAATTATCAATACTGACCAAAATTCCTCTATTTCAGGTCCCAGAAGGAAAAAAAAATTATATATATATATAAAATTTAAATTTAAAATGATATTATTATTATTAATAATAACAAAGACTTATACAATGTAGTGAATTTATATTATTCTAAGGGTATTTATACAGACATGGTCATTATGAAATTTCATTGTATGGAAAAGAGCTGCATAAAAATACTTCAAAAATTCTACTGATGGTGTTAAAATGTCTATGTAACTATTAAAACCATGCTGGATGATGAAAATTCAACCACAAATGAAAATGTGTGCGGCTGAATTATTCTTTAAAAAAATATTTAGACTTGTGAAGGAATAGTTCTCCAAAAAAAAAAAAAAATAATAATATATATAGAGAGAGAGAGAGAGAGAGAGAGAGAGAGAGATTATTTATTCACCCTCATGTTGTCCAAACTCATATGCTGTTTTTATTGTATGTATGTATGTATGTATGTATGTATTTTTATTTATTTATTTTCGATGTGTTATTTTGATGTTATCTGGATGTGAAATTTTACATGTGAATGTGAACACAAATAAGATTTCAGTACTTGAGCAGAGAAGATTATCAGTGAATAACAGACAAAAACAATTAATAATATTTAATATAATATTATTTTATTTTTCATAAATTATATATATATATATATATATATATATATATATATATATATATATAATTAAAACAAAAATATATTATTCTAATTATTATTACTAACAAATACGTGGAATGTCTTGACTTGAGCTGCATGAACATTCTTCAGATATTCTCTTTTGTAGAAAACAACAGGTTATGAGCTTTGGAAGATCTTGGTGGTGAATAGATAATGATAAAATGTTAATTTCTGCATGAAGGCTTTAAAGAGAAGATGTTTTGAGATGCTTTATGTGATAACATCCATATTGCATGCATATCAGACCGCTTTCCACTGAAGGTTTTAAAGGAGTTCCTGTACACATCATCTTGTCAACAACTCCAGCTCTCATCTTCCTGTTAATCCTTCTGTTCTAACGAGGCTCACTTTGCCAAACATGATTGGTTTGAGGACAGTCTGCCCGGGTCTGGGACTGAACACAATGCCCCCTTTGTGGTGGGAGAGAATGGGGGTTGATGACAGGACAGGGGTCCGGCAGATTTCTATGGTGCAGGAGGAATCTCTGCAATGTGAGCGTGCACATCCTACCCTGTGGGAGTGATCGCGAAACCTTTGAGGTGTGCTACTTGGAAGAATCCGAGAGTCTACAAATCACATGAGAAAACTGGAGGTAACAACTTTTCTTTGCTCAAATACAAACCGACTTCAATAAATAGGCCTATTCTAAAGCAACTTCTACAAGTACAGACTGGACAATATCATCAGCTCACACTTCCTGCCCTCCCATCATCACCTTGTATCAACTGCACAATCTCAAACCGTGAGCGCAAACATTGACACTGACACCTTAGCTTTCTTTATTCCTTTAACAGGAACAGGAAATATCGCTGTGACTAAGCTTACTCTCCTCTTTGTCTCTCCCTCCGCCCTTACTAAAGCTATTGTCGGTGTAATAACTCTGTCATCAAGCATCTGTCCCAGGGCAATGTACATTTTAAAGGTGGGGCGAATGAAACCTCATGCCTGCCACCTTTCTCCCCAGGAATATAACTGTACCTTTGTCTTCAGCGGAAGCTACATTGTGTTTGTTCCCAACGCCACTGCATCTTTAGCTCCCGAAGGGACTTTCATTGAGTGACTGCATCAAGTGTCGCTCAGAATCTAGAGTGTGCTGTAAGAAATATGTAAGGTGCATAAAAAAGTTTGGTAACAAGGTCCAATTCTCACTATTAACTAGTTTGTTTTTAGCATGCATATTACTAGCATATTGGCTGTTTAGTAGTACTTATATGCACATATTAATGCCATGTTCTAGATGCCTTAACCTGACCCAATATCTAAACTTAACAACTACCTTACTAACTATTAATAAGCAGCAAATTAGGAGTTTGAGGGAAAACTCTTTATAGTGAATATGCATTCCCTAATCTAAAGTGTTAACAAAAGATTTTCATGTGGTGACATCTACATTTAATTAACTGTCAAGCCACATGACAACACAAGTTTACACTAACAATGTTCATTTTATGGGTCAGATTGGGTAAAAAATAGTGGAATTTCTGTGGCACTAAAATGCAAAAATAATTGGTGTGTTTGACTTTGGCTGCTGTTGGATGCAACCGATCGGTAAGATTTTCCATTTGCAGTTGAGGGAAGAGTTGTAAATGAAGACATTATAAATATGTTTACACGATAACTATGTGCTGAAAACGGAAAAGTTTTCCTTTGTGTTTTTTTTTAAGCTTTGTGTATAAATAATCCCCATTCACATGGATTCGTGAAAACAACTAAAATGGGTGTATCATGCATGCCAGGCTAGTAGTTGGCAATGTCACTTTGTAAACAAACACTATGAGAACACATATTACGCTGTGAAAATGGTAGCGTTTTGAAAAACTTGCACTTTGAAACACTGACAAACTTTGAAACATGCATTTTCAGACCCTTAAAACTTACAGTCATGTAAATGAACATCCAAAATGCATAAAAACATTATACGTTTTTGGTTGAAAACAGTGTCGGACAGTGTTGAGAAAAGTTACTTTTAAAAGTAGTGCATTACAATATTGCATTTCTCCATAAAAAAGTAACTAATTGCGTTACTTGGTTACTTTTTATAGAAAGTAATGCATTATGTTACTTTTGCGTTACCTTTTGTCACCTGCGCTGGGCTTGCATATTTATTAACAAAAGAAAACCCAAGTTATATTTTTGGCGACTGTAAAGGTCCTTTCACACCAAGAGTAAAATTAATAAGCCTCAGGCTAAAGAAAATGCCTCTGCATCTCCACTTACTCCCAATTTCTCTCAACATGAGGACAGGAAAGATGTCAGTGAATAAATAGGAAAACAAAGTAACTTGCATTACTTATTTGAAAAAGTAACTCAGATATTTTCTTGTAAATTTAAAAGTAATGCGTTACTTTACTAGTTACTTGAAAAAAGTAATCTGATTACGTAACTCGCATTACTTGTAACGCCTTACCCCCAACACTAGTGTCACGTAAACACTACTTAAGTCAGACACTTTCTGCTTCCCAAAGTTCACAAAACACACATCATCTTTGTCATCTGTGAATCTGGCCAATCGTAAAACAAGCTGTATCATCATCAGAGCTTCTGAAGAAGCAGGATGAGTCAGCCAGCTGCTCTTGAATTGCCATTGTGGTACTCTGATACCATACTTTGATGCCATACAATTCTAACCAGCATGCACTGCTTCAAGTCAGACGCCCCAAACGTATGTCATTGGTTAAGCTGTTGCTGTGGCAGTTTGGTTGGAATGTTCAAACAAACAGCAGTGCTCTGCAACATTACTGTGTTACACTGTTAAGAACTCAATCTACAAATGGTGTACTTACAGTTGTCTCTGCATATTATGTGAAAGAATTTGAATATTGAAAAATTACACACTTCACCTTTAAGTTAACAAATGTGCGACATGTTAGAAGAAGCCATTTAGCACTCTGCACAAAAGTTTCCTAGACCATGTCCAAAAATTAGAGGATTAACAGGAAAACGTCTGTGTTATTGTCACTATTGGCACATGATTGTTATGCTGTCTTCTATTATTAATATATGCTGGTACTTAATGATTGTTTTTGCCATCTGTGCAACAGTTACTTGTCTATTTAATTTGACAAAAGGAATGTGGACAGTTGAACTCAATAAGTATGCAGAAGGAAGTTATTAAATTCTCCACTCCATTGTTGCTGTCAAAAACATGTTTTCCTATCCGCATAAGAAACGTGGAAGCCGTTGATGAACTGTGCAGTCACCATAACGTCCTGGGATGAGGGCCATCCACTAATCCAGAGGTTATGAACCAACACTAATGTTGTCATTCCTAATTGAGTAATGAAACTCATAGGCAGCACACAGACAGAGGCTGATTCTCTAGTGATCTTGGTGGCGTTCGTGAGATAAATCATGCAAACCGAGAAGAAGACTTGTAAAGAAAGCCGAGATCAAAGACAGTTCTCCTGAGGATTGTTGTAATAGTCTTGCTGGGATGTTTTGAATTTGGATACGAACACAACTGTTCAAATGTTTGGGATCATTGTTTTCTATTTCAATATATTTAATATTTACTCCTGTCATAGCAAAGCCGAATTTTCAGCAGCTATTTCTCCAGTCTTCAATGTCACATGATCCTTCAGAAACCATTCTATAAATTCTATAAATGCCTTACTGTTATTTTTAATCAAATATAATGTTTTATCAACTGATGCTGTACTAGTGTCACCAAAACAAGTCCTAAAAGTGACTTTTTGGTCATCTGAACTCTGTGGGCTCCTCAACGTACTGGCCCTTAGTAATTACAGGCATCTATCTTTCACTCAGTGCTGTTCTCTAACAACATCGTCCTGGCCTGCAGCCAAACACACACTGAGCCGGCAGCAATGTGAGCAACATCAAACCGCACCCTGTCCTCCTCAACAGACTCCCTGTCAACACATTTCCTTCAAAGAGAGAATTGGTGATTTTCTGAATGTACCTGCTTCTCACCGCACTATGTACACATTCAGTGCTTTCAGACTATGGGTTTACTCATATTTAAATAATGACAGTGAAATAAAAAATGTAATATTATGGGTTTTATTACAAACTCTATTGACAAAGTCTGCTTCGTGCAAAGTGCCACAGAAAATAAAGCAATGCACTTACAATGGATCCTATGGGACAAGACATTGTACAGATATAAATGTCAAAATACAAACTCAAAATGCCATTCTAACTTGAGACTAGTGTGTTAAAATTGTTAAAATTGCTCTAAATTAAGTCATATCCCATATTTGTTATATCCAAACTCAGGTTATGACCATATAGGCTAAAGCTAATAAACACAACATTTTTATGCAGTATGTGCGTCAATGATATGATGCTTTTTTTTTTTTTTGAATCTGTTAATTTAGATGCAGCAAGCATTAAAAATGTCGCTAGGCGTCGCTAGACCCTTTTTACTGTGCCCCAGTAAAGTAATACTGAACTGAGAATATACATGATAATATTTCATAATATTTAAGCATCCATGTTGTGTGTGTGTTTTGTATCCGCTGTTTAGAATCAGAACTAATGATACCAGATGCACAAATAAATCACTCTTTTGATCGAAATCTGATGAACAGGTTTGCAAAAAGTTCTCAATTTGTCAGCAATTCAGTTTTAATTTTGTTCAGATCATCGCAATTTCTTTTCATGCACTTTTCAATGATTTCTCACATGGAAATAATAACAGGACATTCCTTTATAAAGCAGAAAACAAAAAAAGATATTTACCTAAAATACACTGTAGAACACAAAACCTGCAAATGTTTTTTAATCATTTGTCAGCAATGAAGCACCTTGATTTTGTACTGCAAAGCCAATTTATATACTCTAAATATATCTATAACAATATCCAAAAAAGTATCAAAATATTAAGAGTACTTTCTTGAAGGCTGTTGGATGTTTTATGTCCCCAACAAGCATTGTAGTCATATTTAGCCACTTGTTAGGAACTACCTGTTTCAAGACAAGTAAAGGCTTAAAAAACCATGGCTGTATTTTATATCATAGAATAAAACATGAGTATATCTTGAATTTGCGTTCATTCTCTAAAGAGCTTAACTTTTAAGAAGTACTGTAACATGCAAAACAGCATTAGCATTGCTTTTCATAAGTGCTTTTCGTAAGTTATCATCAAAGGGCAGCGTAACAGGTTAGCCTTTGCGTCTACATATGAAGTTTTTATCCTCATGCACTGTGGATTCTACAGCCACATGGAGAATCAGCCACAAGCCAACACCCAAACCAACACCCATTCCCTCCCCGGTAAGATGGGGGGCGGGAGGCTCCAGGTCTGAGAGGAGTTTGAGAGGGAGCAGTCTGGAGCCAGCAGCCTGATGCTGGGGCTGATAGTGGGCTTGTCCCGTCGTCTGGCTTCAGCGTGGCTCCTCTCTCCTCAGCCGCCCGCCTCTGAACACAGTCCTGTTTACAGTGCTGCTTGACCTGGGTCAGCACCGATAACCATCGCTCCACTGACATAACGGGCAATCCGCATGGAAACCATTTTTGCTTTACGGAGAGGAATGCAATACGGAAGAGGGGAACCTAAGAGGAAGAGATTAAAGTTTGGAGGAAGTCTTTGAAAGAAGTGAGACTCTGAAGGGCCAAAACACACGCGAACATTTCCGACTTTGATAGGAATGTGCGTTCATGATTTCCTATAGTGCACATTTGCTACGTCCTAAGGGACTATAATAGTAAAACAAAGACCAAATATTGCTAATCTAGATTCTACCTATATGTCAACAATTGTCTCATTTGTGTCTATACCCCAAACACGCAACTGAGAACCCCATTTAATCTCCTAAACTATAAAAAAGCAGCCTCTAAGTAATAAAAGTTCCTCTCTTTGGTATATATAAGCATAAAAATGGATTCAGTACATTAAATTATATATCATATAAGTGAAGTGCCCAATGAAATTAACTTATAGGCTCTCATGGGTTTGGCTTCAGTTTACACGACCGCAAAGATAAGAGTGTGAGACCAAGAGAAAGAAGCAGAAAGAGCGATTGAGAAGGAGACAAAGGAGAAACAAATAGATCTAAATATAGACAGAAAGTGAGGGACCAAGATGCGGGCGGCAGAACAGAGTCGCTCCTGCTTGTGGTCTGACCCTCTGGTTATGAGAGTCTGGGTGGTCCACACACACACACAGGCCCTCAATTTCCCTCAGCTCTTAATTCGCTTGTCGTGGTTTTCTCCACAGGCCAGACTCTGGTTAGCCATCACCACTGAAATGCGTCACATAATGACAGCAATTTGTGGTTGCGAAGGGAGAAAACGAGAAAAGAAGACAGAAAGACATGAGCGTCTTACTCTTTTTCTGGAAGACAGAGCCACAAATATCTGAAAGTGAAGGGATGAGTGAATCGAGTGGATGAGGAATGGAGAAAAACTGTGTGTATGGACAGACAGACCCCAGAACTGTGTCTGTGGATTTGTTTGACCATGCTTTTGCACACGACATCAAAATATATCCATGAGACTGCACATCAGGACTGATGTGTAGATTAAAAATCTGTCAAAACGGTCACAGAAAGTGGTTTGATTTAAAATTACGAACTGAAATGAGGTTACTAGCCACATAATGTATAGTTTTCCATAACTTAGAATCATTCTCTATTTCGTTCAGCCCAATCAGGAGTTAAAAGCCAATGTTCTGAGAAGACTAGAAATTGATACTCACAGCAATACTGTGCGCAAAAATTTGCACCGTAAAATTCACTTGTCTGTTTAGTTAGTCACTTGTCAGAGTTTCTCAACTCTGGCCTTTGAGGTCCACTGCCCTGCAGGGTTTAGCCCCAACACGGATCAAACTCACTTGCCTATAATTTTCTAGTAGTCATGGTAGACCATGAATAGCTTGTTCAGGTGTGATTGGTAAGGTTTGAGCTAAACTCTGCAGGACAGTGGACCTCGAGGGTCAGAGCCAACCCTGCTTTAGAATGTCACTGTGAATGGGAACTGGGATATCAGTGTCACTGTTTGAGATATGTCTTCATTAAAAACAATATTTGAATGTATGTAAATATATAATGAGATCACAAAAATATCAGATTCAAACTCATGTCACACCATATATACTATTCATCAGGCTATGACTTTTTCTGATCTTTTTCAGGTAGAGCGGGGGTGTCCAAACTTGGTTCTGGATGGCCACTGTCCTGCAGAGTTTAGCTCCAACTTGACTCAGCACACCTGCCTGGAAGTTTCTGGTATGCCAAGTAAGACCTTGATTAGCTGGTTCAGGTAGGTTTAGATGGGGTTGGATCTGAACTCTGCTGGACAGTGGCCCTCAGGAGCAGGACTGGACACCCCTGAAGTAAAGAGATAGAGGATATGATGGAGACAAGAGAGAGGAACTGAAAATGTTACAAGCCAGATTCAATCCATATGAACACAATGGCTAGATATAGACACTAACTGCTAGGGTGCATCTCCAACACATGCAGTACCCCGAAATGCTTATGGTTTAGCTGTCTCTTTGCCCCAAAACAGACATATTCTTTCTGTTTAATCAATATCAAAGTTTCCATTGATCTCTATCTTGAACTTAACAATATTTCAAGCCTAGTTCTCCAAAACTATATTCATAACTTTTAAAGTCATGTTTCAGATGTAGTCCAGATTTCATTTCAGTCTACAAGTGACTTTTGTGCTGCAAAGAGAGTTAAGTAAATCACACGTGTTTTCATTTTTATGATGCATTCAGCATGTTCTGCTCGCCATCCATCTGGAATGTCCAATAAATCATTACAGGGCCCAATCTGTAGTTTTGTTCAGCCTTTTACAAACAAAAATTCTTTTTTGACATATACAAGTTTACACTAAACCATGCTGACCAGCTTCTGGGAGAGATGTAGAGAGGTGGAGGTTGAATGTTAAGGAGTGAATTTAAACATGATGCAGACATAAAAGATGATCTAAAATACAGTCTGTGTACCTTCAACATTGCTGCTTGTAAAATAGTAAAAAAAAAAAAAAAAAAAAAGTTGAAAAGTCATTTTATCTCATTTAAAATATAATATGCAAACTCAACAATTACTCCCTTCATATATAGTAAAATAACCAATCAACCGCATTAACACCAAAGGAAGTAAAAAAAAAAATAAAAAAAAATCCAACATCTCTCTACATGTTAAGACTGTTTGCCACCTCCTGAAAACTTCACTCTCTAATCAAGTATCAAAGGGAACGTCTTTCAAAGCCTTTTCAAAGCTGGAGTGCGCTATTTAATGTGTTGCCTAGAGAGATGATTATTGCAATAAATTTCCTGTTGTCCCCAGTGGCGAGCAGCTGAGACAGCTGCAGGTCGAGTGGAGAAAACACCCTCTCCGTCTATCCTCTTCACTGGCTGGAGCTCACCCTGTCCCTGGACGTCCCAATCCCAACCCTCAAGAAGATGTACGAGATGGTTTGCCGGACTTCGCAAGACAATGGCCGTGGGAAATAGTGCTTACAGATAAAGACTGTTCAATAGGCAAATGACAAAGTTTTTCCATTGACATTTGCTTTGAGTTTTGAGTTGGGAAACCTAATCTGCATGTCAAAGCCAATGGAACACATTCAAACAAAAAAAATCACATTGTGACCTCAACATCAGCTCTTACTCTTTTCATTTATTTTCATCAGATACTGTATGCTGGGCATTTTTCTTTTTTCTTAAGTCTCAAAGCAGTACAACTGTCCATATTCAAAGTGGCAAATCATCTGTAACGCCTTTTCGCCTATACCTTTGATGTTCGCCAGCAGTTTGGCAAGTAAGAACATGCAGTAGTTTTAGTCATAAAGGATTGTACCTTTACAGATGCAAGGTTCTTGCCTGCAATAGAGTTTCTTGGTATTATTGGAAACTGATCACATTTGCTTATCAGCATTACCGAGTGGTCAGTTGGGAGATGCTATGTTCAACCTGAAAGTACACTAGCACTCAATCTTGTTTAACTTCTCGGCACACATTCAAACAGGCCTTTTCCATCCTTCCGGGAAATAACTCCCGGAGTGGTAATTTTCAGTTTATTACAAAATAATTGGCTTTGATTTAAATTATTCTCCCACAGTCACTCTTAAAATGCACACTTTGTTTTCTTTGGCACAACTCTACGTAGCATCAAACAAAGTTCCTGACATGTAGATTCCTCACAGTGTAAGGAGGCCACCTGCATTTCAGCTTGTGCATGTGAGGTATGAGCGTATTTGGCTGGTTTATGGTGCAGTGGGCACTGAATGGATTTCTTTGGACTGTAGTTCTACTTCTTTCAGAGATGTGCAGCTGCAAGTGATGCGACTCCGGCAAGTCACGCATACTTCATGGCTCCCTTCTTAAGCAACCATTCTCTCATCTTTTCCTGCTAGACACAATGCCCAGAATAAACTAGAGCCGTCCATCAGAAATGCCCTAGCTTGAGTCCTCCACGAAAGACTAAGAAAGTGTCACTCCAACTTACATTCCTAGATGATTTGAAAATTTTTGTCTGGTTACAGAATGTTTCCAGTTGCTGCGCTAAAAACTTATGACGCAAATCTTCCTCTGGTAATGACAGGGAAGCAGGTTCTAAGATTTCTCTTTCCTAGTTTGGTGAGGAAACCTACTCAAATAAGCCTGATACATAGATAGTAACCAGGATTCAGTGAGTAATCTTTCCTGATGCAAGGCACAGCCCTAAATAGTTCAGATAAGGAAAAATATCAGTTTAAAATTCCTGCTTTGAGCCTGCCTCAGTCTGGCCAGTGATCCTTCCTGGTCCACATATTGGAATCTTGGATGAGTTGTATATTCTCAATGCAGGAAATGTAAGCAAACTCATTAAAAAAGCATTAGTGGGGACTGTGCAATGCTGTAAGCATGTAAAGTAATCTATTTGGAAACTCAGAGGGTTTAACTTGATCCTTCATTTGAGTAGATGGCTTCTCACATATGTGGATCCCAAGCATCTCTGGATGAGCAGTTAACCATTTCCGCTTTGGTGCGACTGGGCTCCTTTACGGTTAGGATCATGAATCTGAAATCTGAGCTTCTGTATAAACCATTTCCACTTAACGAACAGTATTCTGGGTATCTCCTTTCCCAGCCATTGTCCTCCCCTAAGGTTTCCAGTGGTGTTTGAGGGGGTGAGAACATGTCACCTCGAAAGCACAGTTTATAGCTTCTGTCAGATCCAAAGACCCAATGGTGAAATGTTGCTAAAGACTTAACCACAGATTAAGAGACCCCCACACAGACCCCCACAGAGGCCTGTGATGGATTGTCAAGTTTGCCCAGGGGGTGATTTATGAACCGCTGCCATTGAAAAGGACAGAATCCACACTTAGCCACTGATTCAATTGTTATTCCCTCACCAGAACCCACAGGAAAATTTTATTGCTCAGTGGTTGCTCTTTCACAGACCAGGCGAATTCTCACTTAGGTTCACTTAAGAATCATCTTTGTCACAGATATTTTTCTTAAAATTCCTCTGGAGACAAATGAGACCGTTTTTACAGTCATACAAATCATTTCATATTGAGATATCTTACTTATGATGGCAGATCTTGGTACCTTGCCATATCTGATAACAGTTTCTGAAAAGTTATGTGCTTACATTGTAAAAAGCAAAGCAAATGATTCCCTTTGATCTGATTGCTGTCTAGGAGAACCACTTGAGATGTAAAATAAATTTCATTCCTTCTGTCCTACAGAAAAAAGGAAAGAGGAAAGTCTCTTGGATCAGGAACTCAGGGAGGAAGTGGCCTGGAAGGAAAGTCTCCAATTGATAATAGCTGATGATGTGACCAAGTTCTACATCTCTTCAATCCTACATAATATTCAGGGGGTCCCACACAGAGTTTGTTCCTCAGGTTTGGTTTTTCTGCAGTGTGCTTCTGAGTAGAAGCATTTGGGTCTTCTCCTCCAGCTCTGGATCTATTTAAAGATGTTCTGGAGATGAGGCAGTCTGCGGTAGGTCCACTGGTTTATTTATCCTGCATGGGCTCTGACTATTTTCGGGCTGACTTCACAGGGCACTAATTGCTCTCGTTTCACTGTTAGGTAACGGGGAGAGAAGGAAATGAACAATCACTCCCATGTTTGTTTGAGGGTGAGGTTGAGTCTGCGACTCTCCGTATGTGTACTAGCTTGTACACAAATGGAGTCGTGTGTTAATGACAAGACATTCTGCATGGAGAAAAAAAATGCACGGCCTGTTTTTTGTTTATTTGTTTTTCTTTCCATTCAGCCTTTTTATCTGGAATTTGAATTGAGGAACTGAGGAATTTATGAAAGAATGTGTTGTTTTTTGCCCTCCACAAATTGCATAAGTTGTATAGAGAAGTTTAAAAAGTAAAAAAAAATGAGGCAGTGAGAAAAAGCTTGTAGTCATGTATCATGAATGTGATTTGGTTCTGCAAGTAGGGTTATAATACTGTCAGGTGTAAACATACTTCTGTCTGTCCTACAGCCTGGAGGGTATGTTGTACATCTTGACCCCTCTCACTCACTCACTACATTGCACATCGGTGTGGCAGATTCCTATGTCTGTTTGAATTGTCCAATGCTCTGAAAAGATCAAACTCTCTTCCCGGTGCCTTGTCCGTGACCTGTCCTGACACACAAAGCAGGTAAACAGGCCACTGTGGTACCATGAGCTGAGATCTACGGTCAGAGTTGAAGCCGTCTTCCCACTTCTACCAGACATAATACATGACTTTCACCTTCTTCTAGCTTCGGTCATGAACCCATGGTGAAATTTCGCCCCAGCAAATATGTACATCTCTGTTAACTGTGGACTCTGTCAGCTGGGGGTTTTAATAAACTCACCATTCCAGACATCCCGTTGACATTTGGAGCCTCACTTGAAGAAAGTTTTTATTCTCTTTCTCTGAGGAACAGTCAGCGAGGATGCCAAATTTGTCCATGTGTTTCATATATTTGTTAAATTTCGAGTATCACTTCTTGGAGACTCTAGGTTTTGGTAATGGACTGTTGATGGAGGGTATACGTACAGCAATATAAATCCACTGAAGCACCTCAGCTGTGATGTTATTCCTCAGCTCTTTGCTCCACGTGAATCCTGCTGTGTTGCTTTGCAGTGGTACCATAAGCATCAAAGCTGTGAGTGATTGTCCATGCAGTTTGTCTGCTAGCACCCCCTGAGGGATCAGCCTACAAACTTACCACATTATAAAGCTCAAAGCATTCACCCCTGCCAAGATGAAAAGACCATTATCACCCTGTTTCACTGAAGAGCTTAGGTGGTTAAACGCAGAGAACATTAGAGCCCTTGGAGCCGTTTAATGATGTAGGCTGCCAGAGTTGAATTCACTAGGATTCAGAAGTGCATAAACAACCCTGAAGATCTGAGCCCTGATCCTGAGAAGGCCTTCTTCTAAACTTTTCGCTAATGTTTTTACCATTTTTATTGACAGCATAGAGAGAGGACAGGAAATGATGCAACAAAGCGGCAGGAAAGAGATCAGGAAATGATGTGAGCCCTATTCAAACTTCTCTTCTCAGTATGAGCACCATGTAGCAACTTGCGTGCGCTAACTACTAGGTACTGTAAATTCTCTACTGTCATGTCCCAATAATACTCAACAACTATATGGGTGTATGTATATTTAGCTTGTTCCGCTTTCATTTTTTTCGCTTGGATAAAGTCCTGACTAAAATGTTTTTTTCTCATCGATTATCTGAATTTATTTATAAAAATGTTAGATTATGGAACTAAAATAGGTTGTGAACAGCATTTTATTTTGACTGAACTAAAAATTTTTTCATGGTTAAGTGACATAATTGATAAGTGTATATAGAATTTGTTCCAGCTGTTTTTTTTTTTTAATATTTGTTACACAGTGATTTAGGTGTTAATTCTTCCTGTTTGACCCTTAAAATATACATCACTGGCCAAAAGGGCTGCAAATCGATTTATGGCCTTCAAATCAAAATAACACAACACACTTCAGAACTTGAAGGCATCTTTCACACACTCGCTCTGTTCTTGTTTCTGACTCTAAAAGGTTTCAAGGCCAAAGCACTGGAAGTTGAGGCGGGCCAGTAAGCGAAAACATGTGTCTGCAGCCCTCAGCTCAAGCTCAACATTAATTTGTGTTTGTGTAGAAAATTGCCCTGAGAGAGATGAAAATATATGGACCCTGGCTTCAGGGAATGGGCTGACAGCTTTGAGGTTTGAGCTGGTTGTATGATGATGTTTTAGCTGGTTGATGCTTGTACTCATCTTCAGCTGAGCTAACCTGATGCTAACTGGTTTCAGTACAGCACTAAAAAGACATTTTCTGTGTTTTCTTTGAATTTAAAGGGGTTTATCTTTATTTCAATATAGTTACAGTTATAAAATGTTGGGTTTGCCATATGTTGCCTTAGAGCACCTTTCCTAATATACATGAACCAACTGTCATATATGTAATATATTGTTATTAGATTAAATGTGCTGTGTGCTGTTTTTTTTACAAATATATATATATATATATATATATATATATATATATATATATATATATATATGTATGTATTAGACATTACAATAGGCTAAATGGTGAAAAATGAAAATTGTCATCATTTACTCAACCTCATGAAATACAAAAGAAGATATTTTTAAAGGTTTAAACAATTTTTGTTCATTCAGTGAAAGTCAGTGGGGCCCAATGTTGTTTTAGGCCCCACTGACTTTCACTGTACAGAGAAAACAGTTCTTTAAAATATCTTTTGTGATCTGCAGAAGAAATAAAGTCATACAGGTTTGAAAAGGAGGTTTGAAAGTCATACAGGTTTGAGGGTGAGTAAATGAATTTTGAATGAATTTCTGATGTGCCGTGAAAAGTTTGTGCGAAGACCTCATTTCCAGGCTTTTTATATCTTCCGTATCTACAAATATAAATCAATCAACAGTCAGTGTGTTTAGGAATGTGTATGCGAGTGTTATTCATGTTAGTGGACAAAACAGCAATCTCTAACTTTTCCTCATCTGATGTACCTAACGTCCACTCCTGTTGAAACCAACAGAAACAAACAAAAATCAGTGCAAAAACAGACTTTCTTGGTGACAGACTTTTTCCGCGCCCCAGGGCACCTGTTGTCCCATATGGGCAATCGCTGCAGAGCGAGACAGGACAGGCATTTAATACTGGCAGAATGTCCAGCGCTGCTGCCTGCTTTCTCAGTAGCACGTTCACACAGCTCCCACTTGTGCTTTACTTTTTGCTCTATAAACTATTTTATCTGAATTTAATGTTAAGCAAGGTCCACCATTCATAAAATGGTGTTGATGATAGTATCGCCTTGTTGTGTGCATAGAAAAATAAGCACTAAAAGAAGCATAATATTAAATGAATCCATTCAGTAAAGGATGCTGTTGCAGTGATGACAGAATATTTTGTTTTTTCTACATGTTAATTTCTTATCCATAAAAACATATTTAACATATACATATTTAAATGAAAAACATCTAGGATCCACTGGAAAAGCGGTTCATGAAAATACAATTTAAAAAAAAAATTATATATATATATATATATATATATATATATATATATATATATATATATATATAAATATGCAAAATGTCAAAATGCAACAATTGGCCACAGACACTTCATACATTTAAAGTTTGGTGAGTTTTCAGTGCAGGTATTAAAAGTTATAGCTTTTCAAAGTAGAATAATAATGACAGGCCAGGGCATAAGCAATAGAAATCGGACCGGAAAGCAGTTGCATGTTCTGTACATGTCTAATGCAAACACTTTTTCTTGGTTTGTCTAAAAGTTTGGCATAAAAAACGACGACCGATGAATGAGCACTTTGAGTAAATGGCGTCAGAAGAACAGAGCTGTCTTGCAGAACGGTCCCCATCGTGCTTAAACACACACTTTGACATCTCAACAATGACTTGCACATCAAAGTTCAGTCAATATTTACGTTAATCTGCTCTCCTCCGGTGAAGAATGAAAGTGTTAGACGAGGCATTGCATGTGAAAGACTGCTGGTCTGATTTGCAAAGACTTATTAATACAATTATAAGAAAATGCTGCAGTGTTTAACAAAAGTACTAAATGGACACCAATTTCAAATATGAAATCATGTGATACATTACACAACGCAATAAAAATCCCTAAAACACTAGCAATATAAAAAAGAGGTCCAATCTTATACACTTGCAACTGTCTAGAGACACTTCTCAAGATGTTTCAATATGTTTGAAAGGTTGTGGTACATGTGTTTGCAATCCAATTCCCAACCATGAGCTACGCTTCCTCCGAAGCCTGAAACACAACTCTCTCCAGTTATTGATTCACGTGAGCTGCACAACGTTTTATGAGCGAACATTTGAGTCCTCCTTTGCGTCATCATTCACAATCAGGGGACATATGGCATGCCTTAGCGATTAGCATGGACTTAAACCCAACAGGCTTCCAGCTGACATGGAGAAACCCAATACTGTACGGAGCGCCCCACTGCATCACTCTACACACACGTTCCCATCAGATACCGCTGCACTGAGAACTGTCACAGGACACATGGGAAACAAGCATTGCTTTTCACGTTTGGTAACGAATGGGCGCAGTCTGTACGGTTCGCTCGCGCTGAAAGTGTCCCGTTTGGGTCAACATAGTTTCACTAATGTGAGCGGAGTTTGTGTTACAGTCCTGACTGAAGGTGCACATCAACACCGATCACTCAAGAAAGATCACATGTATGTCATACATCCTAAACTGATGGAAATAGGATCAGAAATGAAAGGTCACAAGAAAAAAAATGCTATATCTTAATAATATAATGCATCTAATCTCATAATCAGAATTAGGATAACATAAATAATTTAAATAATAATGATAATGTAAAATATAAGCATTAAATGGAGGAGAAAAACACCTCCCATATGGTTCTTGTTGACATGAAGGTCACGCGTTCAATTAAACAATGGCATTTCAGCGCAAATCCATCTGTCACTTAGTAGAAACAGTCAAATCAGACAAATGCCAGGTAGCCTGACTTGCACACATCCTAATAAACCACGATCAAACTACTCAAGATAAAAGAAAACATGCCACAGACTACATTAAATACAGGTGCACTTGAGCATAAAGTTGATTTATGAAGACCAAAATGTGTTTCGTGCAACCGCTGAGGGCATGAAACCACAGATTCTTATGACGTTTAGAAACCAAAATTGTCAGCCTATTTCTTTGCATTTGTTTGTAGCTCATGGTAATATCAACACATTCTAATATTCAATTTTGTTAACCTCTAAACAATCAATGAAATTTGAGTGATACAAGTTCTGGGTCTTGAAGCAAAACCAGTTGAGAACCACTGATCTTAGATGACAGAGTCTGTTATTAACCTAGAGCCTTTCATATCTCCCAAACCCCTCATTCAGACATTTTGAAGATATTTAATGTAATCAAACCAAACATCCCTCAAGAACTATTCACAACCCCTCACTGTCTCAGCAAAGCAAGTGATGGAAGCAGGAGGGCATACTCACAGGTAAGACGTCAAAGGACTTAGGTCGGTTGGCACACTGGATAGTCCTTGTTCGGAGCAGTCCACGAGCAGTAGGATGCCATCCTCCTCACACTGGCACGCAGACGGGCACTGTTTACCAGGCACGGCGGCACCCGGCGGCCCGTGAGAATGGGCACACGAGACGGCATGCAGGATCAGTAACACCACCAACATGACAATGACTCCAACTCTTGTCTTTCTGTGGATGAGCTGTATATCTGTCTGTCTCTCTGCAGTCTCACTCAGCTGTAGCTCTGTTTGTGTGGATGTG
>JAFVLL020005732.1:0-63215 GCA_021397915.2 Tor tambroides | reverse complement strand
TTTGACTCATTAAAATGCAAATCAATTTATAACTTTTTTGAAATGCGATTTTCTGGATTTTTTAGTTGTTATTCTGTCTCTCACTGTTCAAATAAACCTACCATTAAAATTATACACTGATCATTTCTTTGTCAGTGGGCAAACATACAAAATCAGCCAGGGATCAAATAATTTTTTCCCCCACTGTACATCATAATATATTTTAGTGCATCCTCAATAAGCGCTGTTTTTGAAGAGTGCACATGTGCATAAATGCCTGAACTCCAGAGCAGGACATAGGGAACCCACGATAAATCAAACTACAAATAAAGCAAAATGACAGGGAACAAAAAAAAAAAAGTAAATTAGTCATCAGATGGCATGTTCAATACAGTTCAATCAGTTAATTAGCAGAAGTTATTACTCCACCACATGCACGTGAAGTCATTAACAACAGTCCAATATTGTTGAACCAGTGTGGTTCAAACGATGGACATGCAACCGTGTTTGGGAAACAGTTGTGACTAGCTATGCATCGTAGGTTGTTGTAGGGGAAACGCACCCCTGCCTGCGAGAGTGCAGAACTCAAGCTTAACGGACTCTGGCAATTCTGACTTACACACCTCTGATTGGACATTGCATTCACATGTTAAAAAACATTCTTTCAAGACCACTTGGCTGAATTGTTTTTACTCAGAAGGCTGCATACTTGTGTCAACGCAAGTCAGAGGATGTGGTTGTGTAACACTTTGCACTGGTTGTAATTCAGTGAATTGAGCAATATAATTCCTGAAAATTATCAGTATAAACTGTAATCTGATAAAACCGCAATCAAGTCCAGACACTATTAAGGGGGCTGGCAGAGATTCTAGTTTCTACAGGTCATGGAGAGTTTGAGCATGTGCATTTACCGCTCTTACCGTGTAGACATTTCCTATGTCTAGTCATATAAAAACCACTGGCAATTAAATATGCACATTCTGCCCTCAAAGTAATTTTCTTGGGTTCACCAAAGTGAAATACTTAACATTAATGCAATGCTGCTGTTGTACACATTGCTAACAAAATAGAAACAAAGGTAATTGTTTATGACCTCACTATCAACACAGCTTTTTGTGGAGGAACACATATTATATTGTGAACAAGGACTCATTCAGATTATAGTCAAGGGAGCCAAATGCAGAAAGACGGGGAGTGAGAGGAAGATACAGAATACTCGATAAGACAGTCAAACTCTATAGATTCTAACAGCTGCTGTTTGACTGGAACAGGTTTCACCACACACCAAACACAAGCTGTACCAAGCAGAAATGATCTAATGTTCTTATCATTACATGGAGTCTTATGGGAATATGAGTCAGGAGAGGCTAATTATAAAAAATAGACAACCACAGTGGTTTGACTGGAGTGATAATCAAGAGTTATTTTAGTCTGTTTAGCGAGTGCAGACACATGCTGGCACACACACAGCTCACAGACCCAGTTCAGTCAATCTCAATCATGCTTCACTGCTCTTTAGTCATAGACAGATTAACAGAAAAGACAACAGACAGACCTGCAGTAAAAGACAATGAAAAAGGTAAATATAAGGTAGCAGTTATTAGCAGTTATGAATTTCTCCTATAATTAATGCTTGTACATGTCACGTCACAGGGTGTTTAACCCCTAGGGGCCTGTGAAGGTAGTGCAGGTGCTGTTCAAATGGAAAACAGCTTCCCTTCACATTCTAATTTGCAGCCGCATTCAGTATGTGTCCAAAAAAGCTTTAAAGTTTAGACTTTAAGCCTAGACAGATTTCTTAGTGGGTGTCAGTTACTGTGTGGTCTCCATTGTTAAACTGGAAAGTCATCTCATTATGCTGTGTGGGCATTCACTTTAACATGCCAATTTTAATGCCAAGATCAGGGATAGTTGCATTCTTGTGCCTCCTGCTGTCCTTCTGAATACCAACATGTAGTTCCATGTTTGGTCACCAGATGGCATTTGGTTATAAGGTGAGGAGGTTGGTGAATATTATGCTCCCTTTTTAATTAGATATTAGCACTGCTAATTATCAACATCCCACTTGCAAACACATCAAAGACTGATACCCAGGGAAAGACGGGATTTCTGGGAAAAAAGGACGACCAACTAAATGCACACACCCAACGCCAGATATCTCAAGTATTTATCACTAGAAAAAAAATTCCCAATGGAGAAAAGTAATCTGCCAATATAAGCATCATTTAACAGCTCAGGTGCAGAAAGAAATATAAGAATAGTATTACATGGCAACACAACCTGAAGGTAGCAATTTTGTGAAATATGTGTTTAACCCATTTAGGAGAAAGAAAATGAACTGATTTAAAACTAAAATACACTAGCCTATAGTTCAAAGGTTCGGTAAGTACGTTTTAAAAAAAAAGTCTCTTATGCTTATCAAGGCTGCGTTGATTTGATTAAAAATACAGTAAAAACATTAATACTGTAAAATATTTTTACATTGTGAAATATGTTTACATTCTTTGACCAACAGAAAGATCAAAAGAACAACATTTATTTTAAATAGGTTTTTTAAACTGTATAAATATTTTTACTGTCTCTTTTGATCAATCTGTCATTAATTACTCACCCTCATGTCGTTCCAAACCCATAAAACCTTTGTTCATCTCCGAAACACAAATTAAGATATTTTGATGAAATCCGAGAGCTCTCTGACCCTCCATAGACAGCAAGCGTACTACGACGTTCAGGGTCCAGAAACGTATCAAGAGCATCGACAAAATAGTCCATGTGACATCACTGGTTCAAATTTATGAAGCTACGATGATACTTTTTATGCGCAAAGAAAACAAAAATAATGACTTTATTCAGCAGTTCTTCTCCTCCGCATCACCCTAGCGCCATTTTAGAGAGTATCATAGTGCATGCCGAAAACAACGCATGCACGTGGTGCTGCTGACGTAGAACACGTGTCGTGATACTCGTGACGCTATTTTTGTGTTGTTGTTTGTGCACAAAAAGTATCCTCGTAGCTTTGTAAAATTACGGTTGAACCACTGATGTCACATGGACTGTTTTAACAATGTTCTTGGTACCTTCCTGGACCTTAAAAACGTGGTACCCTTGCTGTCTATTGAGGGTCACAGAGCTCTCGGATTTCATCAAAAATATCTTCATTTTTGTTCCGAAGATGAACGAATGTCTTACCGGTTTGGAACGACATGAGGGCGAGTAATTAATGACAGAATTTTCATTTTTGGGTGAACTATCCCTTTAATCCATCCTTGCTGAATAAAAAATCTTACTGACCACATTTCCGAGATAGTTGATATATTAGGTACTAAAACAACTTTTTGATATATTGCAGACAGATAATGATATATGGCAATGAAAATGAACAGTGAAATTCAGTTCAATCTAGATTAAGTCAGCAAAACCATATGTAGGAAATCTTTGTCATGAGATGAACTGACAGAATAAGGCCACACTCGGTATAGAAAATCAAACGATGTGACCTTGATTAGAGTGCACGCTTACTGTACAGTATGCAGTATGTGCTTTCTCATTAAGGCACAGCAGACATTCCTTCCATCAGAGAGGGAGGGAACAACTAAAGAAAATGAACTACAGAATTATGAAAGAGTCAATTTACTGGCAGATTATGAGTGTATAAAATAGAAAATTAGTCTAAATTTATAGCTTACTTTCTCAAAAAAATATAGTCCTTATTTACTAATATCCTGCTAAAACCTCAGGGATTGCCAAGATGAGGTGGAAATTAATCTCTTTCAGGTCTTCCCAAAAATGTGGCTCTTTTTCTCTGCACTCTCTCTACTAAATTTGTTAAATCCATTTGCAAGAGAACAGAGACAGAGCAGCTTCTTTTTTGATACTCCTCTTTCTGTATGGTAGTCATGGTAACACAGACAGTGTTGAAAGATTATGCAGGAAAGTCTGAGAGTTCATTGATGCCTTCTTGTTAATGGGCAGCACTACATGTGTTCTGTTTCTCATTCTCTCAAAATTAATGACATAGAAACATGTGCTGAACAATACAATGTATGTCTTAATATTTAGTTTCACATACTCACTATTATTTGCTCATGTGCAGCAAATTCAGAATTAGTTAATATTTAAATTTAATAAAATAGTTTGAGTATGTAGAGTGTTTTAAAAAATGTGATATTCAGTGAATTTGTGGCCAAAAATTATGCACAACAATCTCAGTACAATTCGCAAGTTAATAGGCTAATTAGCAATAGCCTAACAAGTAAGCTATTAATAAATAGGCTATTATTTACAAGTCCTTTGGTAATAATGCATCATATATTAACACTAATCTGTCATCTGTAGTTGTAACCTACCAGTCTGGGATGTGTTTCATGTACAATGATGTAAATCGCTGATTAACCACCATAGTATGATGCATTGTTGTGGAAACGAACTAGATAGTCACGATTGTTTCCTGAACGTGGTTGCATCTCTTCTGCTAGATAATTGATTCCAAGATGCCGCTGTATTGAACATGGCACCTGATGACTTTACCATTTTTAATTGTTCACTGTTATTTTACTTTATTTGATGTTTGATTCATTGCGGGTTCCCTCTTACATCATACTCCATTTTTTTTTTTTTTTTTTTTTTGCACATGCGCACTCTTCAAAAATGGCGCGAAAATATATAGAATGTATACAGAATGCAAGATGTTGGCCGTTTCTCAAACTGAAGGCTGCATCCTCCGGAAGTCGCATTTGTATGCTGCATACATCATCAAGCCTGGTTTATTTCAGTTAACTGAGCATTACATTCGCGAGTCATAATCATATTACAACAATTTACGCTTAACTAAGAATAATGGTCAAATTTATAACTGTTAATATTCTAAAATAAGATCATCTTTATGACGTATGCAGCCTACAATTGCGATCTCCGGAGGATGCAGCCTTCCATTTGAGAAACGGCCATAGAGTCCTATTTTAACAATCTAAGTGCATGGTCTAAAGCAGTGGTTCCCAACCTTTTTTTCCCAACCTTTCCCAACCCAATACCCCCCCCCACACAAAACAAAAACATAAATATATATATATATACACACATCATTAAACAAACAAAAAATATTGGTTGGATCACTACAACACAACATGTTAACTACTAACATGTATGACATATTAAAGTTTTGACAAAAAAGTTTTAAAATGATAAACCTTACATTTCATACTTAAAACCATTTATAAGAAAAGACGAGTCAAAATGATGAATTATTATAGGTGATTATATTATTTTATCAGATTTTTAGAACATTAGGTAATTTTCATCAACTGGTTAAAATTTACAACTGTGCATAAAAAAATTTGGTCTGATTTTTGCGTTGATTTGAACAATAACGGGAGACAGGCCAAAGTAGGCGAAGATAAAAATCTTTGTCATTATTTTATCTTTCTTATTAAAAAATAAGAACAAAGATACACATTACAAATACACATAATATACAAATAAAACAAACTTTATTTCCAGGTACAATAGGTGTATTTAGCAGGAGCATTCAATAAATTGAATGAACAAATATAAAAATAAAAAAACTATATAGACTGATTCCTAAAGCAACTGTATTCGAGTATGAATAGTGAGGGATTTTTCTCTTTGCGTTTTGTTGTTTTATTAACATTAAAGGAATAGTTCCCCCAAAAATAAAAATGTCATCTGTCTGTCTGTCAATTCTGTCATAATGTTTTATTTTTATACTATCATTTACTCAAAAGTTGTTTTAAACCTGAGTGAGTTTCTTTCTTCTGCTGAACATAAATGTTATTTTGAAGAACATGGAAAACCAAACAGTTGCTGGTCCCCACTGACTTCCATATGATTTTTTTCCCTACTATCAGATTCAATGTGGACCAGCAACTGTTTGGTTACCCTCATTATTCAAAATATCTTCTTTTGTGTTCAGCACAAGATAGAAATTAATACAGGTTTGGGACATGTGAGTGAGTAAATAATGACGGAAATTAAATTGTAGGGTGAACTATCCCTTTAATGACAGTGGCAGCATGTTCAGTACTGTCCCTTTAAGACCTGCACGCATCTACAGACACGTATCCATTTTTCTCTCAACGGTTTACTTTCATTTTAGACATAACCAACTGAGTCTATATGTAAACCTTGTGTGTTTTGACCGTATTAGCGCAAAAGATTTTAGTGCGCGCGCTTCTGGTGTATGCGCTCAGAAAAAGCAGATGTCAGACCAGCGTGCGAATGAAACATTTAACCGGCAATGCTTGTATGCAAATAATGTACTTTTGTGATCGCGAATAAGTGCAGTGTCGTGTCAGAGTAACTCTATCGCTGTATGTCGTGTTGTACAGTATATAGAGACGAAGGCACCAGAACTGTAATTGATAGAATGTAGCACGATACTACGATATTTCTTCAAAAGCAGATTGTGGAGAGGTTTTTTAATAGTCCACGATCAAAAATCGTCATATTGCACAGTGCACACCCCTAATTCATATAATTTCCCTCTGTAAAACCTTTCAATGCTTTCCGCCATATTTTCAAATAAAACGAAACCTACACTGCATGCTGCGACTGTGTGAGATTGTTACTACCTTTGCTTAGTGTTGGATAGTAATTAGGTGAGTTTTTATAATCCTGGTAAACAAATGGTTTTAATGATAATACAGAATATTAAACGGTAGCACTAGCCTAACAGTCGGTAATTTCATTTTGTGGTCAAACTAGAGTGAGCTTGGCGACCCCTTGTAAATCTTTAGCGACCCCCAGGTTGGGAACCACTGGTCTAAAGCACATGGCTCAGGTGCACTTATGGGCGTGTCCGAATCCTAGTTTTGCTAGTTTAACGACTCGAAAAACGGTAGGCACATGGTCTAAAAGGGTTGTCCCTATTCTCTTAATAAGTAATGGGTGTGTTTTGGGCATAACGTGCAATAAACCAATCAGAGTCTCAGCTCCCATTCCCTTTAAGAGCCAGTTGCACTCGTGCCACAGCAGATTCGCTATTTACACGGCGTAATTTGCAAGAGCAAAGACTGAACCAGATGCGTCTAGGTAGCCTTATTCTGATACATGCAATAACTATCCATTATGATATGTAGGCATTTTTATATTTATGTAGCCTACACAATAATAATCTTTTACATTGTAATCCTTTAATTTTTAATATTTGGCATGACTGTGTGCTGCTGAGCGTCCCTTTGTGTGTAATAAAAAAGAGTGTACGCGCGTTGTAGACCCGCCTATAGGCGCATATTGCTAACACGCTCTTTAAATAAAAAAATAATAATGGCGCAGTCTATTTCAGATGCCTCTAAATAGCAACGCGCCAACAATATGCGCCTGAACATACCTCAGACCAGCACGCCCATGAGCGCACAAATGGACGCAAATGCATTTGCTATTTAAACAACGTGGCGCAGGACGTGAAAATGATAACTGCGTCGGGCTGAAACTAGCAAAAACACTTGCGTCGCACATGGCACCGCATTGCTCCGGGTGTATGATAGGGCCCATAGACTGTACTGCCTGTTAGCTTGCTTATTGTGCCCGAGAGCATAATGTCTTACTAACAAGCTTCTAACCATAGGTCGAAAGCTCCAATCACATAAGTCTGCAACGCTGTTTGCGAATGTTCGTTTGAACTATGGTTTCGGGAAACACCTAATTTGAATTATGTTGGTAACGACGGAACTTGTGACAGTAGTTGCTTTTGGGAAACGCACCCCTGTCTAGTCCTCTGAAGGCTGGCATGGCCTTGTCACAAACATTACCTCACCCCATGCCCAGTTAGTCTATGAATAATTAAAAATCATTTTGTCAGGGACAGGATGGCTGCCAGCTCAGTTTGGCCAGGGTGGTTTGAGCAGCCAGCACCATGACAACAGCCCCTTCAGCCAATCAGAGACTCAAACAGAGCTGCCCCAGATCCACAATTCCCACACTTGGACAGGGGTAAAAGAAGAGGAAGAGGAAGGAGAGCTGGATATTCAGCTATCAAAAGAAACATCAGTGACAATGATGCCACACAAACACAGATATGTTCATTAATGTTTTTGAGTCATCACAGTTGCAGTTTAAGCTCAATTGCATTTAAAGCTGTCTCAGAGGCCAAAATGTTAAATTGCTATACATAAATGGTCTCTGTAGAAAAATTTTAAAAGCACCTAACTTGTATGTACTTTTTATTACTTTGAAATAGTAGTTTCAAATGGTGCACTGACTTGTAATAAGTTGACTGGCTTCTGTTTTTTTCCCAAGCTCACTCCAAACTGTTCTGGGAGAATGTAAGTTTGGTGAGTGCGTACGAAATTCCGTGAAAAGGATAGGTTGCTTTACGGCAGCAACAAATGCATGTGTACAGCTATCAATCGTAATTACTTCAGTGATATATTAACTGTAGGGGGCTCCAGTGTTGACAAGGCTACACAAAACTATATACAGTTCCTTGAAGTGAAACCTGGAATAGTGTGATTGTACAATTAATATTTTAATTTTGTTAGTTCTGTCGTATAGAGCAACACTAGTTTAATTGAACAGTTTAAACCTGATAGTTTTCATGGATTTTCATCAAAAGTGCTAAGTGCTTAAGTAAATAATAATTAATTTTTCCCACTTACTGAATTCTGTCAAAGTTTTTTTTTTTCAACGATTTTACAATTGCTATTTTTTATTCAATCTTATTTTGAATCATACTCTAGTCATTCAGTTTTCATCTATTAAATCACAAATAATTAAAGCCATTTAAAATAAATTTAGTAATTAGTTTGAGCTCTTGCTGCTTTCTAAAGCACTTATGAAGTGGTTTTCATTTGGCCAGACACTGAACTCGGCTGAACTCGGCTGAACTCTGCTTCTATTACTGCACAGATTCCACATCAATCTGGAGTTCAGTTCAGGCCTGAGGTGAGTGCAGCTGCTACTCTTCTGTACATCACACACAGCTGAATGTCAGATGTGAATATTTCAGGACATAAAGCATACAATTAGCGTATAATTTATTATAGTTATAGAATCTGGCTTCATAGGAAAAAAAACAAGATTTGTAGGATCACCTGAAGGCCTTGTCAGTGTATCTGTTAAAAGTAAATAAATAAAGTTGCATGCAAGAACCAGTGGCGTGTCTCAGACAGCATTCAGGAAAACAGATACATCAACTTCAGCTCTGAACAATATTTATATGTCAGATTTTATCATGGTGTCAGCTGATATAAACCGTCATGTCATATGTCATAACATGTTTGTATCACACTGTTGTAGTCAACACACCCGGGGCAGAATTTCTATTTTCACTTCAGTTCGCTTTGCTTCTTCAATGACAGCAGATGACAAGAAGCATGAAATTACAGGCATCCATAACAACAGAAACATGGTCTCTTCACTTTCATTCTCTTAGTCTCCTGATTTGTCTGAACTATGAACTTTTCTACTTTTCCTTCTCTCACCCTTTTTCTCCCTGCACTGATTTTTCCCTTTCTATGTCAGAAATCTATATCAACCATTATTTAAGAACAAAGAAAAAGAAAAAACAGTGAATAAGAGATATACAAAGTTACAAAAAGTATTAGGACACTTAAAAATCTATTTAAAATGCTATTGAAGTTCATAATAAATTTGATTTGATTTTAGTATTAAATTTAATAACATATTTAAAAATATATATTACAGAATGTCTAGGAATATTTCTTGTTTTACAAAATATATATCTGCATCTATAAAACATTAATTTATTCTTTAGTCAGTGATGTAGTTCATTTTTTTTATCTTTGCTTAATGTCATTTGCTCAGCAGTTTTTTAAATTCTAAAATAAAGATTATATATAAAATAAGGTCATTTGATATTATAATTTTTGCACAAATATTACAGATGTAATATTGAAATGATTCTCATTTTAGCATGCCCAAATATCAATGACTACAATAATATTGCTTGTACATTATATGCAGTGTCTTTTAAAAATATGTAAATGATTTCAATTGAGAAATGAAACTACTAGTGCAAAAGTACAAAATATTTTCAAGTAATAGTAGTTATTTACACTAAACAAGTAGCTTAAATTAGAAAGTAGTCCACAGTAGGACCAAACTGAATGGAAAGTCGAATGGTTGTTTTGTTGTACACTCATGAAAAAAGGGCCAAAACAAAGATGTACCTTTTAGATTTTGACCTTCCACCCCAGTGACAGCTTTGTACTTGTTTTCCTGAAAGTTATTTTATCACTTTCCCATGAGAATTGTCATGGCCAGTGCTGTTTGTATCTATGAGAGTAACTACAGAATATCTGAAACAGTATGCGGTTTTGCGCTGGTTTAAGATATTCCTGTCCCTCCTCCTGAGTGGCTCCATCACATCATGTGAGCGCGTGTAGATCAGCAGAGAGCGTGACCCTGAGTGCTGTCTGTCTCTGCCCAGAGGCTTTGGGATGCATTACCATGGGAAGCTCAGCGGAGCACACCAGTCCACTGTCACCGCAGGGGCATCCAAATCATTACACACAGGTCACGCGACGATGGAAAAGCAGAGCGACAAAATAACAGAGAGAACGGAAAGAGTTCAGGAGAGTGGGAAGGTGGAAACTGTGTCGCAGAGACTGTTTCATGTCAATGAATGATGCTATAAATGACTGCTGACAAGTTTTTAATCAAAGATTTTCTTTGGTGACTGAAGGCTTAAAGATTAAAAACATGAATATAACAAATGAGCATAGTGCAAATGTCTTGTTTCTGTCACTGAAATTCTTATTACTTCATTTTGGCTTTCAGACATGACAAATATAATGATCCCCATGAAATCTGTCAGCAAGACTGTGTATGAAACTGCCAAACTGGGCGTGATGATTATAGGAGGATGTGCGCTTAGACACTTTAGGCCAACAAGTAGAAATAACTTGATTGGTTGATTATTGTTAATATAATTATCTGATTAACAAATGTATCAAATATCTGGGATTGGTAATTTTTTTCTCTTATGCTCACTGAGGCAGCTTCTATTTGAATATACACAGTACAAACAGTAATAGCCTATTGCGAAATATTATTGATTTAAAAGAACTGTTTTATTTGAATATATTTTAAAGGGGTCATGAACTGCCTTTGATTTTTTTAAATTTTGTACTGTTCTCTGAGGTCCACTTATAATGTTATCAAGATTTGACATCAAAAAACATCATAATTTAGAAGTAGGCCTAACTGGCTATTTTCTGTGCTGTTTTTAACCCCCTCATCTGAGCGCTCCGTTTCCCACTGCTATGATTGGCTAACAGTTGTGGACGTTTGACAGCCTACATCCTTCCTAAAAATAATCAGCACATATCAAACGAACTGTAATGACAGACAAAGCAATAGTGACCAAGTAATAAAAACAGTTACTCACACTTGTGTGGTGCGACATCGGATGCAAGTTAGCACAGCATTGTTTTTTAGTTTCAGTCTTTCTGAAAATTCAGTATCGAATTGTGCCTTGTTTGTTGTCATGGCAATTTACCATTTCAGTGAAGGTATGAGACAAAAGTCTTTTGAAGATTTATTTTCTGACATTCATACAGTCATTACAGTCATGGCTGCAGAGTGCGACGACCAGGAAATTCGTTGACTCAGAATTTATACCCTAATCAAGTCAGGATGCTTCTATTTCATCCAATCATATTCAACAAATTTGTCCATTTAAGGTATCTAACTATGTCCCCTGGATGCGTTTCTAAGTATTTAATGCAAATCATTTTCTAAGAAGCTAGATCTAAAATTACATTTCACAATAGATTGTTATCTCCTGTTTTCTCAGATCCTGTTATCTCTCAGCTAATCGAAAAACTCAAAGCATTTAGACAGTTAAAGAACACTCTTTAGTAAGCAAATAATACCTATAATAATAACAATTTCCCTTATACTCCTCCCCTTTTATCATTCTCTGATAACTAATGATACACACCTTCTGAAATTTTTGCTCACCATGTTCTTCCTTTTCACATAGGTTGTTAATCAGGGAAACTCAAGTTTTACCGTTTAAGCCTGCTAAGCCTGTTTTATAGGCATCACATAATCCTATAGCAAGCTGGTTATCCCTTCTATTTACATACTTCTTCGCCCAACCTCGTGACATGGGCAAGACCTGCTTGTAACCCTTAGCTTTATTTCTTCTTCATAAAATTTCCTCCTCTGACACAACTTTGACAACAACAGAAGCTACTGAACATAGGCACTGTGAAATTCCCCCTAAAGAAAGTTTATTGTTTGTTTCTGCGTAGACCTACGTTTACTGCTCTTGTCATTTACCTACTATGTGCGTGATTTACCTACTAGGTGGGCGGGGCTGAACAGGCAGTGATGTAGAGGCAGGTGTTGATCTTCCTCTGCGGAGGCGGTGTTTAGCCACACTGTTACGTCATAAAGTGACACATTCCACAAGCTGTAGTTTGGACAGACTGGCTTCAATAAAAGCTGTTTTTAGACTAACGAGAACGTTTTGAGTTCTGAAATTTACAGAAAGTTTTTATAGCATAATGACCTCTTATATATCAAAAGTATTTTAGTTCATGACGCCTTTAAAAAGTAATTTGTTCCTGTGATGCAAAGCTGAATTTTCAGAATCATTACTCCAGTCTTCAGTATCACATGATCCCTCTGAAATTATTTTAATATGCTGATTTGCTGCTCAAGAAACATTACTGATTATTATGCTGTATTATATGTTGAAAATAGTGCTGTAAACCATGACATCTTTTCAAGATTCTTTAATAAATATGAATATTTAGTTTAAAAGAACATTTATTTGAAATAGTAATATTTCAAATAAACAAAGAAACACTTTCTTTTAAAATAAATAAATAAAGATAAATAAAATAAAAAAATATACCAAACTAACCATATGCATTGCCTTCAAGGCTTTTGTTCATTTCCTCTCACACAGATTTTAGCCGTCTGTCAGTGGAAGCAGAGCTGCTGTGTGAATGATGTTCTTAGTTTAAACACAGCTATAGATTCTCTTTCTGCTACACTCCAAAGAGCTCCTACGCTTTCAAACACAAATCATGTGACCATAATACAAGAACAGAGGCTCCCTGTGTGTGAATCTCTCCAGTCCAACTGTGCTTCAGACACATAAGAAATATGATCTCAAAAATATGATTTTTGCTGATTTAATGCAAATTAATAGCCTTGCAGACACAACAAAACAGCACATACACACATATCTGGGTCACTGGTTGATTTGGAGGCCTCAAGGAGAAAACAAGTCTCAGTTCTGAGACATCCAAAATAATCTAATGTTTCTGTTGACAATCACTCTAAATCACTTGGTGATACAGTTGCATTAGAAAGATTGAAAGACAGTTTGAAAGAGAGGAAGAGAGACAGATTGAGACTGTATAATGTCATAAACTGCTTCGTATGTCTTGAAATCTTGTTTCAGCCTCTCTGTGGATTGTATTTTTGGACACAAAGCAACTCATTAAAAACAGGAACACACAAATTTGTTGTCAAGAGTGGCTGTCTGGCTTTTTTTGCTCTTTAGGCAGAAATTCTGAGGCAGTCGCATTATTCATCCTGCAAACAGAAGACAACACAATTTCAGTCTAATTCATTAACTTACAATGCCATAAATGCATGCGCAGTTCTTACGAAAGATTTCAAACTTCTGAGCAAGAAAAGACACGATTTTCAGATAGAAAACATGAAGATATGATATCAGTTATGATATTATCATGCTTAACCCTCTGGGGTTCTTCGGTCACTTCTGACCGGAATTTTTTAAATAAAAAAAAATTAAAAATCGTAGCTTCATCGGAATGGTACGAAACTTATTTGATCAAAAATACAGTAAAAACAATATTTATAAATGTCATTACTGTCATTTTTGTTTGTTTTTTAATCAATTTAATGCTGCTTTGCTGAGGAAAAATATTATTTTCTAAATTCACACAAGTCATAAAACAGATTTAGCATTCATAGGACAATAATATAGCAGAGATTGAGAGAAAGAGCATAACAAGAGCTTGATTATGCATATTAAATATATTAAGGCATGTTTATGCATATTGTAAAATGTATCAGTACACTTATGCATAATTGTTATATTCAGAAGCATTTAAATAAACAGTTACATATATTTGCATATTCAGAGTTTACTTTACTAATAAGGCATTGAATGCATTCTAATTGCCGGTTTATTATGACAGTATGAGTGTTAAATGTTTAACAGCTTCAAGCAATAGGCAATCAAGAAAACATCAAACTATAAATACGTAGAAATCAATCTCCCCCACCCCAATGAATAAAACAAAACACAGTTCAACATTAGCATACTACCGGCTGTGAGACACACTTAGACACCACATTACCACACCATCAGGACAAGACTACAAACATGAGCTCCATCCAGACAGAAATAATCCGTCACATCACCATAATGCTCATTTATGAGGAACGATGGCACATCTTACTTCTAGGAATAATAAAGTGGCATTTATCTTTCCTTCCCATGACCTTGGCTGATTTGTACGCCACAAGTTTGAGGTCATGGCACCTGAATTTTATTCAGATTACAATAAAAGGTCAAAGCTGTAGTCTATTTCATGCTTCAGATATTATTTACAGCATCCATGCATAACAGTGCTTTGCAAACCCATGATTTCAGGTCCTTGGTCTGACCATCAACAAACACGCCATCCATTTTAAATGATTAAATCAATTATTTATCAGATCATTCATTTTTAATGATTACACAGTGTCTTCTGCTCAGTAGGTCGATCGTTATGCACATTGTTTGTAACTGCTTTAAAGATACAATCCGTGACTGTGGAACTGGATACTAAAGTGGAAACTAACTGTACTTTCAAGATCCAATACAAACAACAAATGCTTCTGTGTAGTAAAATTTATTCACTAAATTGTGTAAAAGCACTTTGTAGCAAAAAAAGTGTTCATCATTTGAGATGCTACTTAAAAGTTTCTAATAATCCTTAAGACCTTTATTATTTGATTTTGGTTGTGTTTAATTGACGTTGGAGATAAACTTTACAGGAAGTTTGCTCTCCAGGAGCAGGTCTGGACACCCCTAAACTATACCACAAATTTATTTTAGAAACAAGCCAAAATTTAAAGCAATTCTATGTCGCTTTGTGTATTTTTGCGACTTTGGAGCCCCCTGCAGTTGGAATTCACTAAATATTTGACTGCCCTAAAGTAAGGTGGCTGTACACTTGCATTTGTTGCTGCCATAAAGTAATCCGCCCTTTTCACAGAATTTTGTACCCGTTCACCAAATTTACATTCTCAAAGAACAGACGTTTGGAGGAGACTGAAACAGAAGCCATTCGACTAAAACTCAGAGTGCCAGGAGAATGATTTTCAAACTGATAAGTAAACAACAACATAAAGTTGCTTTAAGTCATTATTAACCAAAAACTTTTCCCTAACATGATTCTCATCCAGGCTGAAACATGATTTGAAATCTAGAACAATCAAGAACATGATGATGAGTAGATGGTTTCTTTTTGGCTCAAGTCTTTGTTATGGTAAATATCTGAGAGTGATATTCTCTGTTTGCTATCGCCCCAAACAAGCGTCTGTTTAAATCCAGCCACAGGTGTAGACAAGCAGCCAGACTGAACTCTGCTGATTCTAGAATGCTGCAGTCTGAGAGGGACAAGATAACACACACCAAGAAACATGACGCAAGTTGAAAACTGGCCTCTACAGCAGAATGCTGGCTTAAAGGCATCATTGCAGAGGCCACACAGTTGTGTATGAGCATGTGTAGAGGAAAAAAGCATCTTGTTGCAAGCTGGGCTGTAAAAATACACTCTTCACTGCATTTCATTTAGAAATCCTCTACTAGGCTGATTAAAGGGATATTATACCCAAAAATGAAAATTCTTTCATCATTTATTCACCCTCAAGTTGTGTATGACTTTATTTCCTCATATGAACACTAATAAAGATGAAAGTGGAAAAAGCTGGTGAAAAATCTCATTTATGAAAGCTCCCATTAACCTGCATATGAATTAGCATTGGTTAAAAATCTTCCTTTGTGTTCACCTGAAGAAGATACGTCATATACATCTGAGATGGCATGAATTTTTATTTTTTTGGGTGGAGTACCCCTTTAAATGGGGGAGGGGAACAAAAACCAAAATATGATGCCCTTACTTTCTTACTAATCCTGCTTTTATGGAGGTCAGCTGGGATTATGTGTGCACACAAGCCCTAAAGGCGTTCCCGGTGGAGCTACATTTATCAGAGAATTGCAGTGTGCTTTAAAAACTGCCCTTATTCTAATAGTATCAGCATTACTGTCCACACACACACTCCTGAGGCTCTCATCTGTGGCTGCCCTTGACCCTGCAAATAGTACTGTTTTCCCATGATGCTTTAATGCAATTTAGAACAACTGATGCAGCCCAGGGCCAAAACAGCAACTGGGCCAGAAAGTACCCACACACGCCAGGAGCATATACATTCACTGGACTAACTGCAATTAAATTTATAAACAAATGCCTGTGACACACACTGAAACAACTAATCAGAGAGCACAATGGTCTGTTGCTTTACAGAGTTATTAACTGATGTAAAATGTGCATTTGATTGTGCCCCACAGGGCTGTACAGCGAGTGTGGGCCGAGCCCTGTGCTTCATTTAAGTTGTAATAGATTAGTGACCATATGTCTCGTCGGGAGGCCACACACACTCACACAGATGGCAGTTCACCTGGGCACCACCAGCACCATGGGCCGAGCCGAACACCTGCCTGAAACAGAGAGAAGCATGCACAACAATAGCATAAAAGGTAGATTTTATTGGACAAAACATCCCCAGTGTTGATTTTAGGAAAATCATCTTAAAAGCCATATGTGTAATTATTTATAATACAATTGCTATTGACCAACAGGTGGCACTATCATCAAACTGAATGCTAATGTAATCAAAGACATTGAGTATAGCAATAAGCTTGCAAGAGTTATTATGTGTCAGCTTGGAAGATTAGAATAAGATGTGAAAATATCTTGAGCTTGTGCTTGGGCCTCTAAACAGATGAGCCTGTGAATTCCCATTGAAATTAACCACAAATCATACAAATGCACCAGAAAACACATTACCTTTATTCTGTCTAATGGTCACATACTATCCTTGCATGCGCACACTTACTTTTGCAGACATCGGTGATGTGGACTGTATCAAACTCTTCAGAAAGCCTTGGTGTCTCTGTCCATGCTGGTCCACTCAAGTCCATATAAGCCAGACTCTTAAAACAGCTGCTGAAGCGGATTCTTGACTATAAAATGGACTGTTCTCATCCTGGATGCTGATTGGTCAAATACAGTATACGATTGTGTAGTAATCTTTGAATAAATGCAATATGGCACTCAAGCCCTTTCTGTATTTTGAAAACAGTCATGGCTAAAGGCGTTGCAGGCGCTCCACTGCACACTGTGTTTAGCAACAGAAGGGCTTTGACTATAGTACTCACAATATATGTTGACGGTCAGTGTACAGAAGATGCTTTTAAGAAAATCAGAACACCACATTTCTATTTTTTCTCAAAATCTTGTTTATTAAATTTAGAAAACACAATTCTGTTAATGGTTCATAACAACAGCAGGAGTAGAGAAATGAAATATCAGTTAGGCAGGGAGGGATGGGGGCAGGCCAACCCCTGAGTTTGAAACCGTTTCCTCATCCTGTGGTCAAAGGTCAACTAACCCCCTGAGAGAGACAAGAGAATGAGGGTAAAAAAACTGGGCAAGAGACGAGAGCGGACAGAAACGGGAAAAATGAGCAGGCATAACGGAAAGAGAGAGTGAACAGTGAGGGGGTAGGCGACCTCAGAATAGGCGGGATCAGGGAAACTTCATAGTCTTCATAGCAAAACTCTGGAGACTCAGGTAGAAAAGTTGAATTGCAAAGTCACTTGTTGTTCAAGTCTAGGTTATTCCTGCCAAAAGAGATGAAACAAACCCCCCCAAATGCGATGTTAACATGTAGTTACACCCAACCCTGGGAGTGCTTCCATTTTTCTTTCTCATCGCGAGGGGCTGGAAGGACTTTTCAGCATTTGCGGAGGGATGAGGAAGAGAAGTGGAATCGTTTGAGGGAAGGGACGGGGTTTCACTACAGACACCATTGAAACGTATATCAGTGGGGAGTGCAAACATTGTCTTTTTCCTGTGGGGACAAAGAGAGAGAGAGGGAGGGAGAAAGAGAGAGAGAGAACGAGAGAGACTGCATCTGCATCTACTCATCCATCTGTATATGTCTGCCAACCGATCCGTCCATCCGGCTTATTCCTGTCTCTCTCACTCTCCCTCCGTCCATTCTCAAGGAGCCGACAGAGGAGATTCGCGGCTCGGCGAACCGGCGAGCGAGAGGTCCTCGGGCGGAAACACGGTCAGGGTGCAGGCTCTGATGCCACCCAGGGACTCAGGCAAGTCGAACACTTTGTGCCATTCGTCCTTCTCGGGGTCGTATTTCTGGACAATCTCCACCATGCAGCGATTGTTCCACGAGTAGCCGCCCACCACGTAGATCTTGTTCTCGAACACGGCCACGCCCACGTCGCTCTGTCCGCGGAGCATGGCGGCGATCGGCGTCCACAGGTCCAAGGCGGGACTGTAGTACTCACAGCTCAGCACGTCGTCGTAGTCGCTTGTGCCCCGGAAGTGGTTTCCACCAATGACGTAGAGGCGGTCGCCCACTGTGCACATGCAGTGTAGGCCACGAACCGTCGTCATTGGAGCCTTCTGAGTCCACTTATCGGCGTCCGGGTCGAAGCACATCAGCTCCTTCTGGAAGGTGTCATGGGTTATTCCACCTGCACAACACACCGCAGAGAGAATTCTCATCACTTTCTATGCTGAAACAGACACTTTGTGTACGAATGTTCTTTGGAGCATTAGATATACAAAACAAGAAATGAATAATGCATAAACTCTCTCAAGGTCTGCTGAGGAAAGAGTTAAGATTGAATAATGCATCTGCGAACACACACACACATACATACACACAAAACCAGGTCCGCACACTCACCGAAATGAACTAGAGAGGGAAGCGGAGGAAAAAAAAAGACAAGAGGAAAAAGAAAACAGGACATGTCTACAGGGAGGGCTGAAAATAAAGAGAACCATCCAATCAGGCACCTGGGCATCAGCCAACCAGACCCTCTCTTCTCTTTCTCTCTCCATCCATCCTATTTTTGCCCTCTAACTCTTCATCCATCCATCCATTCTTTCCTTTACTAAGAGAAGAGACTGATTCACTCAAACACACCCACAGACTTTCTCACTCTCCTCTTCCAGTGCATTTGTGTGGATCAAAACACAAATAAAGCAGCAAGAGGATAAAGTCTGAAGTGAAATGGTGAGGAAACGGGCAAAGGAGAGAGGAAGAGGTGAGACTAGAGAGATGATGACAGGGAACAAAGCATGAGGCAGCACATAAGATGAGACTGGTTCATGCATGCACACTAATGCTCATGTGAGTGAAGAGCTTAATACTCCACTGCTTCATGACCTATATAACTGACTGAGAGAGAGAGAGAGAGAGAGAGCGAGAGACATGCATGCAGGAGCAAGGACACAGACACCAGAGTAAAAACAAAAGGATCAGCACTTCCAAAAATACTCTAGAGAAACAACGTGGGTGGAGGAGAGGAAGGAGGAAAGAAGTGTGAGAATCAGTGTAAATGTGTGTATGTACATTACCAGACTAAGACTTATGCGTGCATAAATACACAACGCTCGAGGCAGAATAGAGTGAGACTGTAACATGGAGGAAGGTTTTATATTTTGTATAATTACAAGTGCAGTTTTGAAGAGATTTTTTTTTTTTACAACAGCTATTAACTCTCTAGAAATGTCACATTGATCAAAATCAGTGTTTTGTTTTTCCACATTTTTCATTAGCTCAGACAACCATTCAGAAAGCATTTAACCTTTATAATGTGACATTTCTGAGTGAAACAATATTTAGCACAGAAAAAAGGCAGAGTGGAACATGATTTTATCCATTTGGATTTGATTGGTTTCTAAATGAGATATGATGTTATGATTAACATTTATTTTCCCTATCCACATTGTCTTGGGTATGTCCATAGAATGTCTGTTTTAGAGGCCGAGAAATAAATTGTATTTAAAAAAAAAAATGGCAAAAACAAAAAAATAAAATGTGTATACATTTAAAAACAAAAAACAAAAAAAAACATTAGATTTTTAAAACCCTATGAAATGGAAAACCAAATACTGTTTCCATTATTTTTTATTTTTTAATCAAAGCATCTCTAATTTATTTTATACAAAAATTATTTGTTGTTTTATTTAGTTATTCAGAAAAATGTGTTATTTAAAGTGCCCCTATTATGGGTTATGATAGGTTCCTATTTTGGTTTTTCGAGGTCCCAACAACAGGTTGACATGCATGTGAGGTCACAAAACACTTTCATTTTCTTATAATATGCATTATTTATACCTTATTTGCTCAAGGACTCCCAAACGATTCGTTCAATGATTCATTTTTCCAAAGCCCTCCTTTGCGTGACGCTAAACTGCAGTGATTGGTCGATTTCATTTAAAGCAGTGTTTGTGAGCTTTTAACGCTCCAAATGCGGCACCTAGTGGCAAAGAATGAATTTGCATTTTTATTCAGACCAACGTGAAAATCAAGTTTTCCCAGGTCTGGCACAACAAGTGCAATATACTCAAGGGCAATATGCTCAAGGGCAATATGCTAATGTTTCATTTTGACGTCAACATGAAACGGCTTGGGATTCGTTTTAAAAACGACTCGTTTCAATGATTCAGAGTCGACTCTTTCTTTTGAGAGACGATAACACATGGTGCACTTTCAGATTTAAAAATTTTGCGGGATGTTTTCATTCACTTAGAGCTGTGTTACACACTGCATGAAAGGTAATTTTCAAAAATCCATAATAGGGGCACTTTAAATTTTTCTGCTAAATATGTATGTATATATATATATATATATATATATATATATTTTTTTTTTTTTTGTGTTAAATATTCCTTAAAAAATATCAAATTTTGGTTTTACATATACTGACCTACTTTTGATTTACCCGTCCAAAATTTGGCAAATTTGGTGACATTCCACGTTATACTGTAGATTCCGTTTTTATGACTGGATTTCTGGTTTTCCGTATTGGAGAGATCATAGGGCCCTACTACAGTGACACTGCCTTGTATACAGCGCTCACATATCATGTTGAGGAGTTCAGAATGTTATTTAGAGGTTGCTGGAGGGTTGAATGAGAGTCATCTGACTCGTGCTCGTCTAAGAGTGAAAGCTAATGTATGGAGTGGTAAATGTGTGTGTGGGAGAAAAAGACAAAGCCTTGAGGAGCATTATCACAGCTCTTTTTGTGTGTGTGTGTGTGTGTGTGTTTGTGTGAGATCACACTCCTCCTACATACCGCAATGTTCATTATCACACAGAAACACACTTCTCTGATTCATGTCATCACTATATCTCCTCCTCTCGCCACCCTATCCAACCAACCATCTCTCTCTGTTTATCATTCTCAGTGAAAGTAGGACTCATCTCCATAAAGCAGGATTTGAGCTGCAATCCTGTAAAGTGAGCATGTGATGGGAGCAATCCTGCACAGGGCAGGTTAACACCCTGTGAGAGTGTGTCTCTGTGTTCTGTGTTTAGAGAAGTTAAATTCTTGCCATCTGATAGAGGGAATGCACACAGACACACACACACTGATCTATGGAGGATCAGTTTGTGTGTGTGGTGAGAACATCTCATTCTCACCCTCCAGATATTCCTCTTCCTGTCAGCGACACCTTACCAGCTACCTGATCTGTGAAAATGTGTTTGAGAATGAGGCTGCGTGTTTGTGATTAAATTCTACTTTTCTCTCGAACTTGTGCGCATATTAAAGGTGAAGTGTGTGGTTTTCATTAAAACTGATATATTAAAATGAATCTGAATCAAATCGAGTCTAAATACAATTGGAATCAAGAGTTTGAGCTTGACTCTTAAAACAAAATTCCTGAAAAAATGTATCACATCTTCCACAAAAATATTAAGCGGCACAAATATCTCCAACATTGATAATAATGTTGAATTAGAATAAATTACATTTTATATTAAATTAACATAGAAAACCGATGTTTTAAATTGTAATAACATTTCACATTTTACTGTATTTTGGATCAAATAAATACAGCCTTGGTGAACATGGGATGATAAAAAAACATCTAAAAATCTTACAAACCTTGAACTTATGAACAGTAGCATAACTAACAAACATACAGATGTGTGACAGGTACCTGAAATGTACATGTATCCTCCATAAACAGTGCCTGCGTGTCCATAATGCGGCTCGCTCATTTTGGCCACATACGTCCATTCGTTTGTCCTGGGGTTATAACACTCCACAGTTGCTAGAGAAAGACAAGAGACAGTGAGAATTAGAGATGAAAACAAGTTCTTGAATGCCAAGAAAGATGACTAGACTAACAGCTGAGTTAATGTGGATCCAGGAAGAGGTCTAAAGGGGACAAAAAATGAGTTCTTGTACATTAGTCATGCTCTCACAAACAGAGAGAACAGGGACGCTTTAGTGCTCAATTATACACAACCAAACTAATGTACTTTCACAGCGCACAGAACAGATGCAAGTTTAGATACTGATGACCATTAATGTAGATTCAGTGACATTCTCCCACAGAGATGATGATCTATTATTAACCATCGTTGAAGGAGTCATACAATATAAACCCAATAATGCTAAAAACACCACTGTATCCACAGAAACCGCTACTTCACCTTGTTAAATATTCACAAAAACTGCTCGCTGCTCTTATCTAATCTCTCTAAACCAGAAGCAATGCTTTTCATAGGTTTATAAAAGTATCTGTCCACACAGATCAGATGATAAAGAGAAGATCTGATACAGGCAGATGATATATTAATTTCTAGTTCTCTTTATCCAAGGTAAATCGGAGATGGGAAAACAGCATTTTTGGGGACTTGTCTGGACTATGTTTATTCAGTATATGTCACTCTTAAATAAGAGAATATTAAAACCAATCACAGAACAAGCTCTTGATGCTGCTTCTGCCTAAAAGATAAAAGGATAAGAAACTGTAACAACATAAAAAGTAGCTTCTCCAAGTACTTATTAGCAGTTTACTAAATCCTAAACAGCAGCAGGTGGAAAATGAGTGGTCTGAAAATGAGCAGTGAAGGTTTATGACTCCCTCATTGATATCTATATGATTTGAATTAATGTATCCGCAAAAAAATATAAAATCGTTACACATTGGTTACACATAATTATGAGAGACAATTTGTTCATCATACTTCACAACAGCGTAAGTTCACTGTGAACAGAAAGTTTTTACTTATTTATTTCAATGTTTTTCTAAAACTGATGCGCTTGACTTTTCAATGGAATTGTCAAAAGCAGCCAGCATGGTCTAAATTTGTTTATTACAGCAAACGCAGACAGCCTGTTTTCCAATAATGATCGACAACAGGAGAGTCTGCGTCTGTTCTGATTCAGAACTAAAAATACAACTTTCAGACGCTTTATATCTGTAAATTAATGAGCAAGACAGCACCACTAAGAGACTTTTTAAGTCTTAAAATATGATCGTAATATCACTTGTACAACATTCATTCACTCAATCCTCATGACCCAACACAGACACATTTATCAGGATCTGTCAGTCCACATTTTTAAAAAAGTTAAATATGAAGAAAAAAACACTACTTTTAGCTTTTAAAATCAATCACTTGTCATTCATATTTAACTGCAGTAATGGCAAATTCCTGCAAAGCCTGTACTGAGAGTGACAAATCAAACACACTGGCCAGTAATATTAGACTGCGGGCAGAGTCCTCAAACAGTACGGGGTAAAAAGATTAAATTCAACTCAAAGCAATAAATTCCACTTGACCGCCATGACGAAGGTCACTATAGAAACATGGGGCGACTGAGCGCTAGGGGCTTGAGCGTCGTCTGATAAACATGAGAAATGCCAGAGTGTGTGTGTCAAAGTGAATTGCATGCAGAAAGCTGCAAGTACATTATTTTGTGCTTTTTCTCAGTCTTGCTGTGGAAGTGAGCGTGTCAGAGTCCATTATCAAACCTCTGTAGTGTGACATCTGTGTGTGTTTTTGTCTCTTTCCTGTCAATTTTGAGGTGCTGTACAAATCTGGTGTGAGTGTGTTTGTGTGCATAGTTATGGGGAGCATTGCTGTGGATGATGGGAGGGTAATTTTTGTTTGTGTAGATATTAATGTGTTTGCACTGTGTTCTGCTACATGAAGCTGCCCCTGCATTTTAATTACCCAGGTTGCAATGGGGCATTCACCCTGTGAGAACTATCATCTCTGGTTAAGCTCCACCTTTGCCTGATGCAGTCATATAACCATAGCCGCTGGAATGATGACTATAAAGCACAAAGTGCGGACATAAATCCTGTATACTATTAATATTTTTGCTGAAAGCTCTTTTTTCCCCCAATGCTAATTAGTTTTTGATTTTCACGGGTGCTCCATCCATGTGCATCACCAATGATTCCTCACTTTCTGTCATTTCTGGGGCATCCAAACTTCTATAGCCTACGGTGATCTAATTGCTATCTGTCTTGAATACATATTAGAGGGCATATTAAATACTCTAACTATAATCAACAAATAAATATCAAATAACAAAATGATGCACTGCAGTTAATAAGCACTAATCCCGGCATACCTGAATTCTACAATAAAAGGATTAATTTGGCCTCCTTACAAATGAATGAGATAAAAATGTGTGGGTGGGTCAACTGGTTTTGCTTTAGGATTTTACGCTTGACATTGAGTTGTGACCCAAAAAGTACCACAATTGCTTACAGTACACAGTAAACAACAATATCCTCAAAAACAAACCTTGAAATATATTAATTAAATATATTAATTAATATATTAATACAGTTAACCACATATGCTCAACAACATGCAGTAAAGTTATCATGATGAGATACTGTAGGCTCAATATGAAAATGGACCATCACCCCATATATTTTCTAAATGCATTTTCTGATCTTATTATGAACAATTCATCCATGCATACATTTTTTTTCTTTGTTTATTTTTTAAAATTTAAGCCAGAATTTTTCATCAAAATGTCACATTTTGATATGACAGTCTTCTCTCTGGTGATGTATGATGGACTTTACCATCTGATCCACTGCAAGGTCGCATTCAGATCTGTGTTAATGCAACGAACAACTGATGGATAATAGGGCTGCACGATAAATCAAAATGTAATCGAAATCGCGATAAGACAAAAGCTGCGATAGTCATGCACATCTCGTCAGTGAAGCACGGTTCTGTGATCAGTAGTAAATCTCCATCCGAAGGCCAGAAATCAGCTCGTAGAAGAAATCGGTAGTTGAATAAACAAGATTTAACTGCTTTCATTGCCTCAACGTGACTAATAAACAGGACTACAACAATATATGATTTATCTGAGATATTGCGTAGCTTGTCAATGAACTATGGCTCTATATAGTAAATGCTGCACCATCTGAAAGCACATGATGGAGATTTACTATTAATCACAGAACCGGCTTTACTTACAAGATGCGCATGACAGTCACATTAGATTAATCATGCAGCCCTAATGGATAGAGCCATATTTGCACTTTACTTTTAAGAAATTATCTACTGCTACTTCAGTTTCACTGCAATTTTAAATTTTGATAGTGTCATGCTCTCAGCATTCAAACAATGTTGATCCTCACTGCATGTAAACGAGGATTTAATGTAGTCTGGGCTGTAATTTTTATCTTGTGTAATCTTGTCCATGGTTCTGAAGGTGGAGGGGAAGTCAAGTAACCCAACCATGTTGGTATCTGCCCAATTATGCTAGCTTCTACAGAAGTGACGAAGTATTTTGAGTCACGGCCCACCAGTTGAGAACCAGTGACATGATTGACAACACCCCTTAGGGGGCAGCATTGTTGACAAACTAACTCTCCTTCAGGATCAACCGAAAATACCAAGATCTTTTTAGCATTTAGAAATTTGTGGGTTTTTTTTGCATCCACACATAATTAGCAAACTGCAAGACACTCCTATTAATGTTATATTTACAAAACATGTCAACAAATGAATCACAGCATGTCCCTTAGAAATCTGTCCCCTGCTGTGACACTAAAATCCCTTCCTGACTCACCCAGCTCTCCTGCAGCGTTTCTCCCGCCCACAGCATATAGATGTCCTTTGAGAGCGCTCAGATGAAAGAAGGTCCTCTTCTCATTCAGACACGCCACCTGAATCCACTTGTTATATCTCGGGTCGTATCGAAACACGGTATCCACAGCTGTTTTACCTTTCGTGTCATAGTTACTCTGTCCCCCGACCACATACAAAAAGTTCCCGATCACTGCGATCCCATGCTGGTAGCGCGGGGCGTCCATGGGTGCCAGTGCCTTCCATTCGTGTGCTTTCTCGTCAAAAAGTCGCAATTCTTTACTTACAACCAGCTGTTGCCGTAGCACGCCCCCTAGCGTCACTAAATGGGTATTGTCTGAACGGATCACAGTTCGTTCCGACTGCATCACCGGCTGCATGTATGGCATCATCTGGTAGTTGCTGGCTTCTAATAAAAGATTAACACATGTATTGTCCGTACGCATGAAGTCGACAGTCTGTACGTGGTTTATGAGTTCTGTTGGACTCATGAGGGGGAATCGGATATTGCGCATTAGCTTGGCAGCGTATTCCATGCGGCCTTCTTCGTAGCGTAACCAGCGGCACGCAGATTTGAATAGGTCCAGCTCACTGCAGTGTTTTAGACTGTTGGAGGAGAGCACAAACGCTAGTCGTTCGAACGGAAGTTTGACAAACTCGCCGGTGCCGAGTAGCGAGGGGAAATTCTTCAGGATAAAGTTGTTGACGTATTTGTCCACCTCTGTGAGGTTGTAGGTGTTGGCGATGCGCCCCACCTCCACGCAGTTGTCCAGCGACACCTAAGAGGAGGCAAGAACCGTGTGTTAATACTACAAAGTACATTATAGCATTCTCGTAAGAAATGGTTTGAACAGTGTCCTACCCCAGAAATGAGAAAAACTTTGCAGAAGTCAAGGACAGGCAGGATCTGGAGAAAGCTAGCAGCTTCCAGGGTGTCCTGTAGGTTCTCCATGTTGAGAGAGAGTTTGGCGGTGTAAATGAAGTCTATAATCTTCTTTAGCCCTATTCGATTCACGCCATGCAGCTTTATACACATCAAATCCTGCTCTTTCATTCCACCTGGGGAAAAAAAAAGAAAGAGAGGAAAAGATGACGGAGGGAGGAGATGAAAGCAAGAGAAAATCGGTGCAAAGAAATATTCAAGCAAAACAGATATAAAAAAGGGGAAAAGCAGATGAAGAGAATGAGGAAGAAAAGAATGAGGGAGGGATTGGCAAAAAACGTTGCAAACGAGCGGATCAAAGGCAGAGAGGGGAGAGTGACAGAAACAATAAGGAGAACGAGAGAAAGAGGAAATAAGAGAGAAGATAAGTGAGTCTCACTGCAAGCTGTCACCAATTCTCTTTACCATGATAATGAGCCACTTATTCAAGAACCACGTTTGAAATAAATCAAACCACTTTCATTAGTTCAGATGTGATTTCTCAACTATGTCGAGATGGAGAAAGAGAGAAGGAAAGCGAGCGAGAACAAGAGCAAAAGGGATAAGTAGAACACAAGGGGAGAATGAAAGAAAGTAATACAGACAGCAATTATGGAAGTCTTGCAGACAAAGCTGTTCTGGCACACATGTATGAGCACTTTGATGGGCTTATAAATACTTCTGACCTTTCATAAGATAACAGATACAGCACATTTGTCAGCTACATACTAGGGATGGTAAGATTCACAGATTCGCATCAGTGCATCGGCATAAAAGTTAACGATGCGATGCACTGATTTAAAAAAAGTATGCATTGGATACAAGTTGGCATTTGTATCCCGATGCATAATTTCAAACATATCTGCATTGGTAAAAAACGATTTATCTAGATGTGCTATGTTTTTATTATTTAGAAAGTGACCAATAATTTGGGACCAATATTTAATAATGTAGTTTGATTTCTCCTCTCTAAACTGTTTCTCAAGCGTGTTCTCTCATCAACACTGCTGCTATGTGAATATATGTGAAACACACAAAACTACAGTGATTCTAACCGAGCAGTTAGAAGTCAGAAGCCACTTAAGTTAATTAATGACTTGCTGTCAGTCTGAACATGATTTGCGAACTATCTGTACCATATTGAATGCATAGCATCATATTTTTTCCATTGCATCGTATTGCAATGATTCGCATAAACAAACATTTATAATAAGCATATCAATTCTTACTGATCTAAAACATTTGAACTGCAGAGTAGTAAATCGCTAAGCAACTAAGTACTCATACCACCATGATTTAGAAATTAAACTTTGAAACAATTCTGAAATTTTGTGGACTGATTCAGAATCATGATGCATCGATAAACCCATTTTCCCCCAGCTCTAGTTAGGAAATGGTATAAGCCTGCAGAAAGAGGATTCCCTGGGCACACTGCTTCTTTATAATTGTTTTAGTGCTCTCTCATAATAGTTTTGTGTTAAAAATTCATCCAGGATTTGGTAGTATGCAGTATTAAATGGCATAATTATTTAGGGAATAGCTGAACTCAATTCAAATAATGAAATGAAGTCCTTTCCATCGAACAGATTATCTCTGAACATGCTTTCCCAAATAACCCCGAGCAAATCCCTTGTTTTCTTATCTTTTTTCACCTCTCTTGCTTTGTTCTTTCTTCCCAAGAAACAGTGCGCGCTTCTGAGAGAGAGAGAGGGCGAATGAGGGAGGGGGGTGAATGGAGGGAGAATCAGGAACATTCTGAGCTCTGAGGGAAAGTCTCTGGTGTGACTAAATGAGACTGACATGTTACTGATATTTACATGATTAACGAACTAAAAAAGGAAAAAAAAAGAAAGCAAGAGAAGATTTAAAGTGACAGTACTAAACACAAACAAAAACAATCCAGTATAGCTGATTAGTACAGCATGGTGCATCAACATTATCTGTTCATTACTAACTTAACTGGAGTCTCTCTTTGACCTCTCGGTCCCAAAACACCTCAGGTTTTTTTTTTTCTTCCTTTCTTTATCCCTTCCTCACCTGGAAACTTGGCTTAACCTCACCTAATCCTTTTTTATCCCATGTCTTGTTCTCTCACTCACCTGTAAACATGGCTTTAAAGTAGTCGCTGGAGGAGGCCATCATGGCTCGGTGAACAGGAAATGCCTCATCCCCATCTCCCGCCACCAACGTAACATCACACAGCAGGCCCTCTATCCTCAACTGGTCAAAACCCTGAGAGACAGAGGGAAGAAAATAAAACAGAGGAAGTGAGAGAACTGACGTGCATTTCTGTAATGCACTTAATGAAATCACTGAGGAGGAGGAAAGAGATTGACCGAAATGGTCTCGAGGTAAAAAAAACAACAAAAACACTAAAGCATCTTTTATCACCCATAAAAACAGTGTGAATGTTACGGAGCTGTATCATTACTATGCGTCCCATGAGCGTCATTTCTGAATAAAAGATTGTGGGGTTAATTAATGAACAGGAGGTCAGATGCACGAGCGGACTGCAGCAGAGATGGGCTCCCACGGCACAGACGAGCCATAATTAACAGGACAGAGCCGTCGTCCACTCGCACGCACACACTCCGAGCCGCTGTATCAGGCTCAATACAGCAGCATGTGCAAAAGCAAATGCCAAGCATGTGATAGGACATGAAATAAGGCACAATCCAATCAGTGCTGCACTCACCGAAATTACACATAAGCTTTTTAAGTGGCAAACACTTTACTACACACTCTGAGCTGGAGTTTAACAGACATGCCTCGATAAATGTGGAAAAGACAACAAGCGGTCTTTACCTGCCTCAAAACATCAGCGTCTGATAAAATCTAAAACTAAAAGCTTTGCTTGTGATGTGCCTCATTCATAAGTCGCTTTGGATAAAAGCGTCCGCTAAATGTCTAAATGAGGCGTCTACATTAACAAACACTGTGTGTGGGCTGTATGTTTATTGTGTCACTATGGAATAATTTATATTAAAATAATATTTCGAAAATAATACTTTTACGTTAATATGATTATGATGACAATATTAAAATAAATAAAACAGAAAAGGTCTATAAGATTAACTGTGTTTTGTCAGCACAAATTTGCAGCTTTTTTACAAAATAAATGGATGTACTGTACAATACAAAACATATGCTAAAACACACACTAAACCTGGTTCCTCGACTAAAACTCTCATTCTGTGTATGTTCGGTATGTGAGGACACACAGAGCCTGGGGATAAACATCCAATCAAATGAACTGAGTGCGGTTTCCCAACAAATCAGTGGAATGAATCAAATCATTTTTCCAGTGGTTAGTGATATTGTAGGGTAATGAGGGCTGCTGTGCTTTAGGACACATGTGCCATGTGATAGATTCAAATTGAAATTAAGTCATCATCTCAGAGCGGCTGTCTTCAACTTCAGCTTCTTTCAAATATTGTTTATCTGTGGTATTCTGATTTAACAAACTGGTTCGATCTTAATAAACTGCAATTTGAAGTTCATATAAACACAATTCACCTCCTCTAACAGCAGTAGCTGGTTTCAGCTGGAATGCCGATCAGGTGATGGATGAAAGCTGTCATTGACATTGTGATAGGAGGAATCAATAGAGTGACCTCATCACGTCAATATAAATTGTCAGTGCTAATGACATCTAGGAATCACACAATACATGAATTTGTCTGTGTGTACATACGTGTATATACACTCTTATCCCATGTAAACAAACAGTGAACCTACACTACTGTTCAAATGTTTAGGGTTGATAAGATTTTTCAGTGTTTTTAAAAGAAGTCCCAAAAAGGCTGCATTTATTTGATAAATAATACAGCAAAAAACTATCTTTTGTAAAAAGATGCTTTTGGGGAAAAAACAAACATTTTTATTTCTCACAGACCAGTCTAAGCATGTGAAGAGAAGTGTGTGATTTATCAAAAATGTTCCTGTCTGCCAGTCAAAAAACAGCAATTTTCTGATAGTGCCACAGTTTGTAAAATGGATATCATTTAGAATTATAATTAATATTATAAATATGGCCATTATTACAATGCCTCGCTTAGTTTTAAACTAACATATAAAACTAGTCCACTGAAGAGGACATCGTGCATCAGAGAGGGTTAAATATATATGAACAGATGCACACAAACAAAGGGAATCAGGTGACCTTTACTTATTGATCTGTCTGCAATGACTCACTGGCAAACTCCAATTAAATTCTCACCTTTGTTCCCAACAAGCACATGCTGACACTTGTCAGGTGACCCGCAGGTAGGTGCTAATGAATGTTCTCTTGGACTTCAGGCAGGACTGAGCCCACCACCAATGAGGATGATGATCATAATATTATCATCTTTATGTGTGAACTAAAGCCTGACTGCCAGAAACAGCAGAGATGACCTTCACAGTCTCTTCCAAACGCACACACATAAACTCTAACGTGTGATATGATGCCGGAATGGCAGATGGTGACACCCCACATACCCACCCTGACATTTAGTAAAAGACATATGTAAATCACACACACACTCACCTGTAAAACCACAGAGCTGTGTGTGTTGCTGGTAAAGAAGCGTGTGTTTCCTGTTTTTGAGGCCTGCAAGTGGGAGGAAAGCCCCATTTCACTGCATCCCAGCGACACCTTCATCATCTGAGCATCATCATCTTCCACCAGTGATCTGTCCATCAGAGAAAGAGAGAGAAGAAAGGTTAATATGTGGAAATAACAAGCTTGAGAGGGGTACAGTCAGCACTGTGTGAAAATACCAAACCTGTTTTGACTGCAAACACAATACTGATTCATTAGATTTGAAACAGATGTGGTGCTTCCTGATTCTTCAACACGAGTACAGCACAGAAACCTCCTCAAATGATAAACACGTCGCACAGACACATATATATAAAATACACAATTGAACGTTCACAACACAAAACACATACAGTATAGAATGGCTGTTTCCCCACTATTACACAGTCAAGATCTCAGAAACGATAGTCTTCTTAGTGTAAAGAACTATTATTTATGAGAAATATTGTTTTGCAGATTGACTAAAGACAAGATTTTTTTTTTCTGTCTGGACATGTTAACCTTTCTTTTTAGGGCACATGTATACAGAAAAGCATCATGAAACCCAATTAAACTGGTCTATGTTCCTTCAGATGTTGCGGTCAGCTTGCTTGGCCTTTTCTAAGCCTAATGGTGAAAAAGCAACAGTCAAAACAGTTTAAGATCAACCACTGCTCTAGATAACAGAGGAACAAAACCAGAGAGACACTTATCTCTTTTGATTTCTTCCTTCTCTTTCTGATATAACTGAAGTGTATATTTAATGTATTTGTGACAAATAGCACATGACATTGTGTCACTGGTAGCATCACATATGAGATGCCAGTTTCAATCTCTCAGAAAAGTGGCACTGGTCACAATAATGCTCTAAAACAAAGGACTGCTTAAAAGTTTGGGGTCAGAATTTTTTTTTTTAAGAAATATATATATGTGTATATATATTATATTTTTATATAATAATATTTAATAGTATATATAATAGTATTATAGTATTATAGTATATTATAGTATTATTAGTATATATAATAGTATTATATAATAGTATATATATAATAATATTTTTAGCAAGGATGCATTAAACTGATCAAAAGTGACAGTAAAGACATTTTTGATGTTACAAAAGACTTACAAAAGGTTCTTTTGATCCTTCTGTTTAAAGAGTCCTGAAAAAACATCATAGTTTCCACAAAAATATTAAGCAGAACAACTGTTTTTAACATTGATACGATGAAATGTTTCCAAATTTTAACAAATAAACATATTAGAATAAATTCGGAAGGATCATGTGATACTTAAGACTAGGGCTGGGCGATTTATCTCATGCAATATGCATGCGCATCTCGTCAGTAAAACCGGCTCCTTGATTAGCGGTAAATCCCCATCACCTGTTTTCAAATGGAGCGGCATTTAATACACGGAGCCGTAGATCACTGAGAAGCTACGCAATATCGCGTTCATTATCGCAGATGAATCGCCTTCGATAATGAACGCGAGATTGCGTAGCTTCTCAGTGAACTACGGCTCCGTGTATTAAATGCCGCTCCATTTGAAAACAGGTGATGGGGATTTACCGCTAATCAAGGAGCCGGTTTTACTGACGAGATGCGCATGCATATTGCATGAGATAAATCGCCCAGCCCTACTTAAGACTGAATTAATGGCTGCTGAAAATTCAGCTTTGTCATCACAGCAATGCATTACATTTTAAAATGAATAGAAAACAGTTTTTTAAATTGCAATAATATTTCACAATATTACTGTTTTTACTGTACATTTAATCAAATAAATGCAGCCTTGGTATTTTTGACTTTTTGGTATTTTTGACTGAAAAACAAAACAAACAAAAAAAATTACTAACCCCGAACTTTCGAATGGTAGTGTTTGAATGGTAGACTTCATAAATATTCACCCCCTTTAATGCAATACACATAAATACTCTCTGGAGCAACTAACTGGTTTCAGACATCTTATAAATTAATACACAAGTGTCTGGTCAGGCCATCTACTGTGCCAAAACTGGCCATGAAGAGAGAGAGAGAGAGAGAGAGAGAGAGAGAGAGAGAGAGAGAGAAAGAGAAAAACACTCCTGAAACCGCTCCAAGCTGCTCTGTAAACTTAAAAGCACAAGTCAAGGGATGGACACAAGAATATTTCCAAGCCAGTGAATATCTACTGGAGTATGATTAAAATGAGGGTAAGAAAGAGACCGCTGGGGGAGACCGCCTAGAGACCAATGACAGCTCTGAAGGAGTTACAAGCTTCAGTGCTTGCCCAGGTGCTTTAGCAGAGAGTGGCAAAGAGAAAAGACACTGTTCAGAAATGTCACATGACGTCTCTGCTACAGTTTGCCAGGATGTGGGAGACACTGAGGACAGCTGGAAGAAGGTTCTGTGGTCTGATGAGAGTAAAATAGATTTTTTGCTGTCGTACTAATATTTGGCACCAGCCATTAAACCAACTCAGAAAAACACTGTGGTTGCGGCCTCATTCTTGAGAGATAATTCTGTGTACACCTAGAAGGCTTGAGAGGGTAAAAGGAATACAGCAAAATACAGAGTAATCCTGAATGAAAACCTGAAAGTCTACAAGATACCTGTGGAGGAGGATTTATCCTCCAAGAAAACAACAACTTCAAAATAAAGCCCAAGATAAACAGGAATGTCTTAAAAACCACACACAACGTCCGATGGAGGGGGGTGAATACTTTTTACAGATACTATACAATTCACCATATTTTAGGTTCTGGAGAAGACAAATTCAAGATAAAGTTTGATGGCAAGTTTTCACTTACATAAAAGCTGTTAAGAGGCATAGCTGTCTTTGACAATCAAAGACAAAGTAATTTGAATTCACAACACTAAGATCACTTTCATCGATTTGATTGGTCATACTATTGTTCCTGCAATTTAATTTAAACCTTCCAGTGCTACAGTTCCTAATAAAATTGCCAGCCAGGTGGCTGAGTTTTATTTACTTACTGAAGGTAATTTGTTTTCGCAATTGGTGCTTGGCGAGTGTTAATTCTGGACCCTGTAAGCATATAAAATGATGAATAATTAAAAAGGCCTCATAATAAGCACTTACTGTTACTCTGGGGCTAAGCAAAGATGGCCTCTAAAGCTTCTAAAGTTTTATGAATGAGGCCTTGGGACAAGACTTCAATGATCAACCAGGCACTATGACGCCTATTTCTTCCCCTCACAGCTTCAAGCTTCATGGTTTTAACAAGGATATCTAACCAAGATATCCAACCAGGACGTATCGCCCTTTCATCCGGATTTACACCATCTTGGATGAAAGGAATGTGGGTCAGGGGTTTTGTGATCAGTCATCATGCTGTAGCACAAACTCTGAAGGTATGGGTTAACAAGATGAAAGAAAAACAGTATTGTGATACTAATGTCACGATACAGAAACAATACACTAGTAGCACTTATTTTCCATTTAAAAGAATTGACTATTGGAAACTACATTACCCATAATTCTGTGAAGAAATCTCCACTAATCAGAGATTTAAAAAAAAAAAAAAAATATATATATATATATATATATATATATATATATATATATATATATATATAGATAGATATATATATATAGATATTTTATTTATTTATTTTTTAATATATATATATATATATATATATATATATATATATATATATATATATATATATATATATATACACACACACACACAAATTTAGCACCCAACCCCTAAGATCACACAGTCTAGCACCAAAACCGCTGAAAAAGTAGACAGGCACTGTTGCACTCTTTTGCAACCAACAATGATGAACTGTATCATGACCCAAGTATCAACAAAGAATGGGGATGAAGGAACATAGATGATTCCCAGTTCAACTGAGGTCTAGAGGAAGGGTCAAGCAGGTCAGGGAGTCACTACTAGACAATGAAATATTGGTCAAATTAAAGGTTTAAAAAAAAATAGAGATAAGCCAAAATGGCAGGCACAGTCACATGACACAGATCACAGGCAGCTGATTGGTGCATTACCCTGTCAGGTGATAGGTTGGAGATGCAGCAAGCAGAGAGTGGGTGGTCCACACCACAAACGAGTGCTGGTGGCTGCTAAAAACAACGAGAGATATAGCATCACTAAATACACGCACATTCCCAGAAAACATGCAAACACACATAGCACGAAGCGTACGCTGCACAGACACACAAATGACAAGTGTCAATCGACAAACTTGAGAACAGGACAGACAGAGAGCGAGAAATCACGAGGGTATTCATTCAATTAAGCAGTTTAGATTGATCTGAGCCTCTAAATTACTGACAAATTAAATGATGATTGTAGTGAAGCAAATTGGCTTGATGAAGACAACTTGACACGAAATGGCAAAGCATAACACACACAACTGACTCTGCTGATGGGATCGAGATGAGACACGACAAAGACACGCAAAACCTTTATCCACTAAAGAAAGATGGGTTTAATGATCTAACAACTAAACTCACACTACGCACTAACCATCCACAACATGTGATGAAGAAAGACAATGAGAGATTTTTAGTGAAAAGGGAAGAGAATGAGATAAACGGTGGCAATGCATAAAGAGTAAAAGAGAGAGAGACATAGAGAGAACAAGAGCAAGCAAAAGAGCATTAGCTTAACAGCATTCTTTAATAATTCTGTATTATGAAGAACATAGCTGAACGAGACAGGAGAACAGCTGGCCTGTCACACACATACATACATACACACACACACACACACACACACACACACACACACACACAGACGGACCTCGACATATTCTGCTTTGATTAACCAACATCCTTTTCAACTCTCCTGGACCAGATCCCTGCCTGTTAATTAGGATTTGATCACACACACACACACACACACACACACACACACACACACACACACATGCACACACGCACACACGCACACACTTCTGCTCTCTTTTTCTCCTGATTCAGATCATATCTTTGCAAATCAGTTCAGTCACCCTGGGCATTCACTCCTTAGAGAGGAGAATTAGAAACCCACCTGAGGTCTGTCTGATAATGACACATCAAACACTAGCAAATGAGTGAAAAGAGAGCGAGCGAGAGAGAGATATGATGGGTTTGATATTATAAAATGTGTTTTTGCAGCTAAATATAACTGGCATTCTGTTGTGCCCTTTCTAGACCGTTCTTCCTAAAAAGACATAGTGAAGGACGACTTTAAATCTAGGACAAACGGCTTGAGGGAGGGAACATATACCTGCTGTTAGAGGAACTGCAGATTCAAGACTTTAAGTTTTGATGTTCCAACTGGAGCAATGCAAGATCAAGGTGTCGATTTTGTCGATTAAAGGAAAGGGTTACAGGAATTTTCCAGGAACAGCTTAAGCTCTTTCGACTGTATCCAGGTCATGTTGTCAGTTACCTCAGGATATCATGTCAACTCTCCCCCTCAGGTTATAAAAACAGGAAACACAGTAATGCACTTAGAATGGAAGTCTTTTATACTCAGCAAGGGTGCATTTATTTGCTCAAATATAATTTAAAATAACACTATATGATTTAAAATATATTTTAAAATTGAACTTATTCCTGTGAAAGCAAAGCTGAATTTACTCCAGTCTTCAGTCGTCATGATCCTTAAGTAATCATTTTAATATGCTGATTTGGTGTTCAAAGCTAAAAACAGTTGTGCTGCTTAATATTTTGCAACTGTAATACATTTTTTAGCATTCTTTGATGAACAGAAACTTCAAAGAACAGCATTTATTTGAATAGATTTTTTGTAACAATGTAAATGCATTTACTGCCACTTTTGTTCAATGTAATGTGTCCTGCTGAAGTTGAATTGTCTACTTTTCTAAGTGAATGAACATCTGATTACACTGACATTATTTTGTTGATGAATAACGTGACTAATATGCCACTCGTTATTTTATCATCCAGTGTAGGAGCGCGTGTGTGGCTTCACACTACTGATGTGAAAGTGCATGTAAGGACTGAGTAATTTGTAGGCAGAACTGTGGGGTTAATTTTTTTGTTTTAATGCACATTGAAATTCCATAAAAATCCTCCCGATTTCATGCCAGGGTGTGCGTGACTCAACGCGACTCAGATTTGCTCGTGACACACACAAACAGATTTATCCCCCATATAATTGGAGATTGGAGTGTTGATTGAAAGGGTGAGGATACAGAGACAGCTGACTCTGATGAAGAGCTCAGATACTGACAGATTAAGCATGAAACAATGAGATCAAACGAGCACAACAGGCTACAAGAGACATTTCTGTTCAAAATTGGGGAGGAAAACAAATAATACAGTTCAAAATTAATACACATGAAGAGGATGGTGCTACAGCAAAATACGAAAACAGTGAATGTCATGAAAAAATTAACAAGCATTTTTTTTAACCCAAATAAGTGACCTCCATCATAAGCCCTGAGGCTAATTATCCACAGTATAGAATAATGTGACAATATGATGCAATTAATTTTACAGATACTAAACTGAATTGAGAAATGTATGCAAATAAATTAAAGTACAATGAAGCTTTTTTGCCATGCAATGAATGTTTTTATATTGTTAAATTATAGGTAAATTAAAACAAAAAACACGTTTGAACAATTTAATGCATCCTTGCTGAAAGTATTAATTTTTTCAATGCCCTTAGTGTTGTTTTTAACAAATATATATGATGTATTATTTTCCTAATATTCTATTCCAGGCATAACAATGCATATTACATCATAAAAAATGCAGAGATCTAATTTTTTAAAGTTTTACAATATTGCTTTTTTGCCATATGAATGTTTTTAAATCATTTCAGGAAAAAATGCCTTAACTAGAACATACATTAATAAAGAAAAATCAGCTCAATATTACCCTTTTCTGGAAAATTTCTGACACCTGTGAATGACTGTGATGACAGAACGGTAAGGTTGATTTCAGATCAGTGTAAACACAGCTGAAGTCACAGTTACTAAATAGTACCATACAGCACAAATGTCACGCAATAAACAAAAACAACCTAACAACGTATCCAATGGGAAAAACTGAGATCCCTGCAGCTCAACATTTTTCACTTAATTTCCCAAACTATAAACAAGCATCTCACATCTGCCATTTTACACTGTGCATAAAGGCCCCTTATGGATGTGTGCTGAAGCGTACCCAGTGCATTTGTTTGTGCTTGTGTTTCCAGTGACTCCCATAATGTTGTACAGATCTTTCTGTAGTCAAATAATGTGTGTTATGTTGTTTCCATTAGTTATTGAGAGAACCCAGCAACATCCATCTCTTTGCATCTTTTTGAAGTTAGCGTGAAATCAAAAGGTCTGTTATCCAACTGTGGTGACAAATCTTTGATTCAAACACACGATTATATGATGCTAATTACAGTGGAACTTCAGAGTATTGACCAAGGGCTGCTCACAATTTCTTCATCAATGTGACTTAAATCTGCGTCTGTAACGCTTCAACAGTTTTTTTAATGAAACAATATGCTTATTATTTGCAAAATGACTCGGCATTTGCAGCATGGCTTTGGTAAACATTAGGCCCGACTCAATGGAGCACAAGTGGTGCTGTTTTTATGTCATCACGTGACCACTCAGGGACGTCCAGCTGCTACAATTATGAATTGTTCCAACCTTAAACTGGGTTCAAAGGAGTTATGCTTTATTTTTTTAATCACACATGCAGGGAGATGAACACAAGCCATCTGCTGCAGAACTTCTGCATCTGTTTTACAATCAGAATCAGAAATGATCATCTATTCAGTTTTTGTAAAACTAGTTTGTGAAGGAGTGACTCAAGGTTATAAATTATAGATTTATAAATATTACAACCTTGTGAAATTAAACAGACTGAGAAGATGTGAGAAAATATATCAGCATTACTGCATTTACACATAACATTTTAAATCACTACTCAAAAAAATACAATGCTAACTGAACTTCAAAAAGCTGCTGGATCTGAGTTGATCACACAGTAAACTAAAGCTAAAAACAAGCAAGTATCGAGAGTACCAGGCTTTTTGCATTTTTTTCTGCTTCATATTTTGCGCTACATTTCTTCCATTTCCATTCCTCCACTTCACCTTCACACATTTTCTTCTTACCAAACATTCTCAACCTTCACATCACCTAGGCCATTCCTCTTTCCTTCTCCGATCTCATTCTCTTCATCTTTCATTCTCTCCTCATCTCTTTTTTTCTATCCCATTTCTTCCTCTCTCCAACCCTCTTCTCCAACCTCCTCCCTCATCTGAGGTGATCTTGAGGTGAAAATTGGATTCCTGCATTTCCTCTCTGATGCATTATGATTAAACCATTGTGAATAAATAAAGATGGATACATACAAAAGAGTGATAGTAGGTCACAAAGTGAAAATGTGACAAATCAGCTGCCTTCCCTCTTCCGCCAGGTTAATGTCAGAGGAAGTGTAGACTCATTACATGATGAATATGGTTTGGAAATTATGTATGGTGTGCATGTCACACTAGTTCAGAGGCAGTAGTGAAGGTGTGGGAGTACAACTACCTTAAGAAATCATAAGGAAAGAAACTTTACGTCTCCTGACTAGCAAGAACATGAGTGACTTTTACCAAACAACACACTGCTGCAGAACTGACTTATTCAATATAATCCAATTAATACAAATCACATGCAGCGCCCAAAATTAACACTTACCAAGTGCCAAATGAAAGTAAAAATTGGCTTTGGGATTGGGAGTTTTACTAAGAACTGCAGGGTCCAAAATGAACTTTAACTCACCGGCCAATAGCAGGGAGAGTGTGTGCCATAAACATTAGCTAACAGTTATGAATCAGTGTGTTGCATTATTTTTGAGTCAAGAGCCATGAAAATATTTTGATTTATTTTACTTGTATTTTATTTATTTTTTACATGCGAGACAAATGGCACACTGTGACAGGTTCAGTTTCACTAGAAACTGTCTCATCTCTTATAAGAGTGACCTACACTGTTTGGCACACATATGCAAGGCATTGAACTAAGTTTGGAGTCAGTATGATTTGTTATTTATTTTAAGAACTCTCTTATGCTCACCAAGGTTCCATTTATTTGATCAAAAATACAGTAAAAAACAATAATATTATAAACTACTACTACAATTTAAAATAACAGTTTTCTAGTTTAATATATTTCAAAGTGTAATTTATTCCTGTGACGGCAGCTGAATTTTTATCATCATTACTCCAGACGTCAGTGTCACATGATCCTTCAGAAATCATTCTAATATGCTGATGTGGTGCTCAAGAAACATTTCTTATTATTATCAATGTTAAAAACAGTTGTGCTGCTTAATATCTTTGTGGAAACTGTAATTTTATTTTTCTCCACGAGAAAAAAAAATGTTGATGAACAAAGTTGACGAACAGATGAACAAAATTCTATTCAATGATAAATAAAAAACAGCATTTAATTGAAACATATATCCTTATATTGCTATATCCTTTGCAACAAATCTTTTTATTAATTTAATGCATCCTTGTTGAACAAAAGTACCTCAAACTTTTGAACTGAGGTATATATAATGCCACTGTTACTATTGTTCTTCAATAAAATAATACCTAATAGAGTTTCATAGCCAGCAGAAATATTCACGACCAGTAAATTGTCTCAATTCAACCACCACTCTCAGGTGTGGCAGAAAGTTAATTTTGGACCCTGCTCACATGTCATACTGTGTGGCACAGTGGGAGCTGGTGAGGTCACATGATCAAAACAGCTAGCCAAAGGCTGTTTCTAATAAATATACTCTAGATCTGTAAACCGTACCACTATATTATTACTCAAAACACACCTCAACACCTGTCAGAAAACAAACTTTCATTTAGGTAACTTTTTAAATAAAACAAATGCACACATTTTGGAAAAAATATATAGACCTATACCCAAGTGTTTGAATGTCCTGCAAATAATGTAATCACAACATGGAATTGAAAAACAAAAATAAGAATCGTATTGATACTTTGTGATGCCCTTTAACATTCACTCAAGTGGACAGACATTTTAACAACTGTAAAAAAATAAACATTTGATATGAATCACGCAACTTGCAAGCAATAACCTATGAAAATATTACTTACTGAAACAATATAAAACATTAATTCATTGGATTGTACAGCAAAGCTATGTGCACTAAATACACTTAGCATACAGGACTCCATCCCTACTTGCAGTTCTGTGTGGAAGAAACTGATCTTCAATGTCATATTTAATTATATTTGAAATAGCTTTTATCTTGAAAAGATCAAAAAAAAAAAAAAAAAAAAAAAAAAAAAGTCAGCATAAACCCAGATGTAAAACATGCTAGAGAAAACAGCTGGTGGCCTCCTCCAAACAGAATTTCGACTGAAAGTTAGTGTACAAAAAAAACCAAAAAAACATAAAAATTAATAAAGCAGCCTTCTCTCAATCTGCGGCAGCAAGAAGTCTGATACATCCCATCCTTTCATCTGAGATCACAAGGTAGAAATGAAAAGCTGAAACACAGACAGAATTCAACGTGAAAGGTGAATGTGAAAAGGACAAACTGCTGTCTGTTCCTGTCGACATTTCTATGGGTTTGACACTGTCTTCACAGGAGACTAAAGCACATAAGACAAGTGCTGGCAGCAAAACAAACACACCCTGAATTTCCTGGACGAACCTGACACCAAAAATTTCAGGTTAAACTTTCATCATCATAATGTCTACCAAGGTCAAGCCCAAGGTCCTTTAGCAGCAGATGAGCAGGACTTTAGATCTGCCATGACTGTCTACCATCTTCACCTGTGACAACACAAACACACACCCCTGTGTGCGTCATTCCTTTCCCCCCTGCGGCAGAAGCTCTCCAGCTGTCACTCGCCATCACTCTTTTAAGCTGAAGCCCAAGAATCCTTCAAGTCACACAAGTATAAGAAAGTTCTTTTTTTTCTTGAATGTGCCCTTAGGACTGTGTGTTTGGATTTTGTGGTGATGTATGCTCGTTCATACACTGTCCACTTAAAATTGTTTGCAATTTATTGAGCAAGTATTTTATTGCATATGGACACCTCTCCCTTGCCCTACCGAGCGTGAAATCCTCACTACAGGCAGTGGGTATATTTAGAGGTGAGGTAACACTTCAGGAGTACACTCAACTAAATGAATCCTCACCTTCCTAACACCACATGCACTTTAACGTCAATATAGTCCTATGGAAAGATACACATGACATTTTTTTAGGAAAAAACAAAACACAAACCTCAAAGCCCATTCTCACCACCAATAGTAGTTATAACAATAATGATATATATGTTAGGACTGCATACTTTGGAGGGAAATGAGTTTGTGTGGAGCAGCATTTACCGCAATTCGAGCTGTTTTGATATACTGCAGACATCGTTAGAAAATCTTCACTCTTAAACCCAAAGCACATGTTTATCTAATTAAACTGCAGCCTTTGCAATTTGATAAAACACACAAAGCCACATTGCAATTTCGGTTTTATCACGATTAATCTTGCAGCCGTAATTCGTACCCACACCAGTTGATGATAATATTCTGTGTATTAAAAGTGTGCACTGCAGTTATGTCATCTGCCGATTTAAATGCTCAGGCTCATTAAGTTGATGTCAATGTAGTATTGTTCATCAGATGGAAAAATAAATTCTGAAAGAGATTCCTATGATGTTCCTCTGTGTCATTATAGTTGAGGTGTGGACTTCTGTATTCTCTTAGAATTAAAAAATTATTGAAACTTCACAGTTCTTCCTCAGCGTGAATGTGCAAAGTATTTTTTTTAGCAGCTGGCAAAAACATCCTGTTGTTCAATATTTTCTGTCTCAATACACACTCACACAAAAAGAGAATGATTCATGTGTCCAAGAGGCATTTCTCCTCCCATTAAGAAATACAGAGACCACAGCTCACCCTGTAATCACACACAACACACAGCCAAAATAGACTTTGTTTTTACTGGGCAAGGTTTGACTGGGAGGAGCGACAGCAAGGTTGGGAACTCAACACTGTAATCCACAACCCCAAACCTTAAATCTGAAAAGATACAGACACATATACATAAACATAGTTTATTGATTCTCAAGGGGAAATTTAGGAGGACTGTATGTGCACAATAGAGTTACGGCTAGAAAGACTAAGAAAGACAGAAATACAGACAGACAGGAGAAAGAAACTATTATCAAAACAAAAGAGACAACCAAAGGATTTTCTCAGATCTAGCCTTTAACTTGAATTGAACTGAACTAGCAAAACCACTTTCAAACGAAGACCGATATAGCCTATGATTAGCAAGACAGACCAGCGTTTTAAACTCTCGCTTCACAGTTAACTCTCAAATCGCTCCCGCAAACAGCTGGTCATGGTTTCAACTTTGCGCCTGAGGAAAATTAAGATCTAAAATAAATAAAAAGAGATAAACTGCAGTACGGTCTTATCAGATAATGTAGAGATCATAAAATTAGAACTGGATAGACTTTCAAAACTGCCAAATATTATCCTTATATTGCAATCTTTACGATCACAAGCTATAACCATTGCCTCAACTTGTAAAAGGAAAACATCATTTTGTCTGAATACATGACTTTATCTAATTACATGACTTCTTATTTTAGATATATTATTGCCATATGGACATTACTTTGCCCGCCAGATGATGGGCTCCCTTCATTAGTACAAAATATCATCCCTTGGATCAGTCACATCTGTATTTTTGATTGCAACATTTGAAACATGCATTTTCTGTAGCAGCTTTGAAACTATATGCAATGTGAAAAAGACTTGAATTTAAATGAATGATACTACATTTTTACATTAATTTATGATAGAATATATGAGAATCTTGAACATGATATACAAAAAACATTCAATCCATCAAAATGCCTTTATTTCCATGGCTGTTGACAAAAAGGTTCAAAACTCATTTTATATTAGTATGTCTCATTAAATTCAGTGGCTTGATGGTGCACTGGTTGGAAGTCGTTTGGAAAAAGCCCCACAAGTTAAGAAAACATATACAATAATAAAATGGGATTTGATAATTATCTTTTCAATAATAAAAGGTTTTCTTAATGGGTTCGTTTCAATGGTGGCACTGATGTACATCACTGTAGCGCGCACTGATCCACAGAAGATCATGTTAAAGACACGCTGCTGCTTTTCTAGTACACATTAGAAGTTAGTCGTGCATTGGTGTATAAACCGTGCCGTGCGGAAACGCTAGCGGTCATGTTCCGTGCATCATCCAGCATCAGTGCTGCATCCTCCAGCAGCCCACCGGGCCCCCACCCACCACAACAACACAACACAACACTAGCGCTCCAATCCAGAGCGCACGACACGCCAGGACAAAAGACTGCTTCGCCGGCTGTTATCGCGGCCCGGTGCTTACTAGAGCTCATAAACAGAGCCGCAAGAAGGATTCAGACAGAGTAGAGAAAGCACTATGTGGATTCAGAAAACTAGGCGGTGCGCGGAAGCACGCTAAACGTAAAAATGGGTCTCAAGACCTCTCTAAACGTTCACAATTAGGTTACACAGAAACGAAGGGAGGCGACACCGACCCCGAAACAAGCACAGCAGCAGCATCCTTAATGAACGAGTAAAGACGGAATATAAACACACTCACGCGCCCTCAGTTACTGACGGTCACATTTTAAAACACACAAGCACGCACTTCGAGGCGTTAATATTACAGCTACTTACATGTATGCTGGCGAGAGTGGAGAGGACCTGGACGTTTTAAGGACGGGTACGGGAAATTTCCAGCTGACGGGCGAACCGCTTTTCCATTTCAACGGCATGTTTTTCCAGTCAGCACCTCTGAGATACAGCGCGAATGAGAATAGCCGTCAAGAGCGAGTCCATAAAGAGGCGACCAGCGCGGGCTTCCATCCCCGGCAGCCCTCACCGAGAGCAGGGAGGAGGAAGAGGAAAATAAAGAGGAGGATCAACCGCCGACACAGGCAGCTCTGTTTGAGGCAGTGCTTCTCTGATTGAGGCAGCTCTGTCTGAATACCGCAGAGAAGGTTGGCGGAAAACCGGGAGGAATGACACTTAAGCCTGAGCCGAGAGGTGAAAAGCAGGTGTGCCTGAGCCGAGCATCATCTCCTGAGAAAGAGAGAGGGATGATGATGATGATGATGGAGGGGAGGAAAAAATAAGCACCGTCGCGTCCGGTCAGTGCAAGGAAGAGGCATGCGCGGTCGGTGCACTGTTCAGCTATAGTGCCACCTTGTTTGAATGCAGGCTAAGTATGGCAAGCCGCATTAACATTCGTTCACTTATCTACTATCTATTGTAGGTTAATAGCACTTATTTTTAATAACTACAGAAACCCAACAAGCTGTAATATCTACTGTAATAGTACCTTTTCATTACATACTAATGTTTGCCATTAGCCTAAATTCTATGGTGATCTGTGCTTTACATATCAACTACTTCTGATTAATATGTTTATTGGTTGCTGCTTTTACTAGTAGCATGTCATTAGTAGCCTACTAGTATTCACTGATAAGTTATGATTAACTGTTCAAACATTTACTTTATCTATTGTGCTTTTCTTAGTAGCAACACTAGTTTTATATACATTTCATTTTTAAACATTTTAAATTATACTAGTAAGATTTTTTATTAAACCATGAAGTAGCCATTCTGACTAGACATTAGATATGATAATTTACAAACCAATTATTAAAAAATATATACTGTATATTACTAATAAACTAGGACATATATACACATCTATCATGTACAGATATCTATGGAAAAACTATTGGAATAGTTACTGGTAATCCAGGCCCTGTTTACACTAGTATGTTTTTGTTTTAAAATGGTGTTTTAAAATGAAAATGATCCTTGTTTACACTGGCGTTTTCACTGCGTTCCAGAAACAATCTCCATCTACACTACACAACCTAAAATGCATGTCACATGACCATTCATGCAAGTACAACCATAGATATGTATTAGATGCCCTATTATTTAGATGGCAGACGCGTCTACGTGCTTGGAGCGATCGAATGGGGAATCTACCCATACATATCTATGGGTACAACAATGAGCATGCTGTTATTGTTTACACGGTCTTCAAGGATACACAGAGCGAATGTGGGCGGCCACGCCATCATTTTCAAAAGTCTCCGTTTTGGTCAGTTTACACTGAAACGCAACCCCAGAGTTTTCAAACTAAAACGGGGTCTGCAGTGTTTTCAAAAGTCTCAGTTTTCGACCTCGAAAACGCTGGAATAGTGTAAACGACAGGTGTAACCGTAGCAAAACGTTATGCGTTTTAAAATGAAAATGCACTCGTGTAATCGGGGCCTGAGTGCCAATAACAATTGGAAAATATACTAGTCAGAACTAAGCTGATATGTGAACACAGATCACTATTATTTCACAGTTACTATAAGGACAATGAGTGTTAACAAGCTAATAAGATTTAGTGTGTAATCAATATTTACAAATATCTAGTAATAATATTTACAAGTGAATAATTTATAGTCACGATCAGAATAAGTACTATTATCAGATGTATAGTAATTAGTGAAAATTGAAAATAGGTTAATTAGTTAATTAGAATTAATTAAGAAAAAAATAATAGTAAAAAAAAATAAATAAGATTTGCTAGTCAGTTTTAAGTACAGAAAAAATGTTAAAGTGGCTTGCCATAGCTGACTGTGGAGCGCTAGTTAGTGAGAGAGAGTCTCAGAGCTCAGATAAGAGTTTAATGACCTGGCATAAAATACAACACACGACTGTAGGCACAAGAAATATAAAACTCAAGTATGATTCTTTTGAACATTAAAGAACATCACTTCTGTTCCTCGGTGTTGTATAATGGTGAAGAATTCCCCTCTGATGTCCATTATGAGAGACAGGTCTTTTCAAAACATCTCTAGCTAGGCGGCGCAAGCAGGGCACAAACTCCACCGCGGGGCTCTTCACCCACTGCTGTGACAGCACATGTCAAAGAGGAGACAGAGGAAAAGAAAGAGCTACCACATTCGTTTCTGCGATTATGTCCGTCTTCATTTAAAGTGCTGACAAAAAGTCAGAGTAGATGTCCTTTAACTTATTCAATCGCTTTCTGGATGTGCTACATTGTTTAAAAATGTGACCAAGTGCGCCTCACATTGGGTCCAATGTAAATTCATTTTACATTTAAATAAGACACTATCAACAAACAACCAAATGTTATAATAGTTAAAACTACGGCTTAAAAGAAATTGTTGTCAGCTATTCCTTTTTTTTCAGCAAGGATGCATTAAATTAATCTAAAGTGACAGTAAATTTTTGAAAAATATATTTTTTAAAAATGCTCATTTTGAACCTTTTCTTCATCAAAGATCCCCCCCCCCTCCCAAAAAAAAGTACCACTTTTCACAGAAATATTACGTGGCACATTGGTTTTCAACATTGATAATAATCAGAAATATTTATTGAGCACCAAATCAGCATTAGAATGATTTCTGATAATTTGACGCAAATTAATTGACTGTTCGCAAAAAGCTTGATTAACAGGCCATCTGACCAATCATAATGCCAATTTTCACTGCGTGAGAAGTTGCATGACATGTAGTGTGAGAGTGGCATTGTTTGTTGGAGATAGCAACAGTTAACTAAGGAGGGTGGGTCTTTGCGAATGGTCAATTTAGTTGGTCTATTTTCATTGCAACCATGTACAGTTAAACAAAATGTTATTTCACCAGCAAATTAAAGATACGACAGGCAGTGCGATAAGTAATATCATCTAACCACTACCTTATGTAACTAAAGACAGACAGATGCCCCATACTCGTCCAAAAGGATGGTACAGTCATTGCTGGCAACCTTATTAAATATCTATCTATCTACTCAAAACCTCTGTGACCATATTTTCGTTTTGAGAAGGAGTCTAGCACTTATTTATACTCACACTGCAATGCAAACTGAATTATGTATATGGAAACACAGGGGAGAAGTAACACAAACATACACAACAAAGGGTTTAAAAGTTCACGCAAGGCCTGCTATGGATCTTGTTATAAGCTGAGCTTAGAAATAGAGAGATCATCAGAGGCAATCTGTTAATTAATTCTAGTGTCTCAATAGCACAAGTCAGCAACACTAAAACAATCTTTTGTTCACATGTGTGTACCAGACAGCAGGTGAGACGCATTCAACCAAAGTAATCACACCGCAATGATCAAACAGCAAGAGATATAAACCGCATTTTAAAAGGACACACAGCGCCTCTAACTGTAAGCCTGCAGCTCAGAACAGATGCGTCTCTGTCTGAAGTGATAAACTGGATAGTGAATCTGTTAACAGAAGCCTTCATTAGGAGTTAATCAGTGAAGGAACACTAACAGACACAACAGTAAATTAACCACTCACTAAAATAAAAATCAATGTTGTTCTTTAGCTTACTTCGGACTCAACCCCCCCTCTCCAGCTACTATGGATTCTCCATTAAGGTATTACAGATAATGGTGACGATTAGCGGCTGCAAGAAGGGTAAGCTAAACGACACGGAGAAGCTTAGCATGATGTCATTGCTCGTCTTTCTGCTTTTCTGATTTAAACTGTTTCTAGAAAATCTGGAATCTGGGTTGTGACCTTATCAAAAGCCACTCACATCCGAATGAAGCTGACATGAAAGAAAGCTGATTTGCATTTCAAGACATGACGCTGCAATTTTCCATGTTTCTAATCTTGTTGAGATGAGTGTTTGGAGTAGACAGGTGGGACGGGGCAGAGAGGGCTTTACTGAACCCACGGACTGAATGTGCATTGTAGATGAGAGTGCAAGGGTCTGGTAGTGGCCACTTCAAACACAGGTTCTCGTGAGCTCAGTGAAGACGACGTGAACCAAGCCATTGTCAAATTTAATTTCAGTCAAGCACGAAGCTCAGGTACATCCAAGAAGACAAAGACGCACAGACAGACAAATTCAGTGAACATCTTTAGTAGCATGGCCTGAAACAAGATGATGGTCCATGGAGGAGAATTTCATACCTGTGAAGCCATCATCTTTCAGCAAAATTTACCTTCCTGACATTGAAATAGGCCGTTTACGCAATTTGTACAAATTCCAGTCATGTGATTCTTGTCACCTTTTTTCCCCCATCGGTCTGGAGTTTGCAGTATATACACAAGTTAGCCAGTGAACACTCAAAAACTGAATAGTTCACAAAATTTAAATTCTAAGGCTGGGTATTTATACACATCCATTTTAAATTTAATTCTGATTCATTTGGTTTTTATGTCATTTATAATGTCCATTTCAGTAAAAGTACAAACTTTAGTCATTTGTTTGCAAATCAGACATGACTGGTTGCACTGTATGTTTCTGATTTACTACAAAGAATCAGTTCAGAGTCTTTTGCTCATGAACTGGTCAACACTGACTTCATTTGCCATGGATGGGGCTGCGGCATAGATTCAGCAAAGCACAACTGCTGAAAACACTGGCTAGAGTTAAAGATCTTGAGACATCAAGAATCATTTTAAACAGTTTAAATGAAGAAATATTAATCAAGGGAAAAAAAATACCCAGCCCTAGAAAATTCTGTCATTATTTACTCGACCACTTGCAGTTCCAAAACTGTATGACCTTCTTTTTGCTGTGGAGCATAAAATATATTTTTAAATCCTAGCTGACTTCATTACTCTTAAAAAGGATGTGTTGAAAACAACACAACCTGTTTTGTTTCTTAACACACCACTGTGTCTATATAAGGACAACACATTTCATGTTAATTTGAACTCAACCAATGTGTTAATTCTGATAACACACAAAGTGTTACACTTGTTTACACGCTGTGTTATAGTTACACAATTCATCATTTGAACAAAATTTGTACGCAATAAAAACACATGTAGTTTATACAGAATTTATTAAACCTGCAACATTTACATAGTTAAAATGCAAAAAAGTAAACAAATAAAAAAAATATTTAATTTAATCATTAACAATGTCGCTTGAGTGAAAAGCTCCTGAAGAGTTAGTATCAAGTTTGTATTTTTAATAAAAAAAAAAAAATTGATATTCAACATCACACATTTTTATTTATGTATTTTCATCAGCATGCACGTGATGGAGAGATGAAGTTTCTTGGTTATCTGTCTGTCACATCAATAACCGTCACAAGCGTTTCAGGGTCACCTTCCATTCAAAGCTGCAAGAGTGCAAATTAAGACACATGTTATTTATACACATAACGAGTATAGCAAGCTAATGTTAGCAAGAAAGCCCAAAAAAAACTTAAGCATCAGAGATAATGATAATATCTTGGGGCATTTTACACAATACATGGCACTGTGAGATCTGTTCAGAGATGTGGTGAATGGCATGAATTTCCTCATGTGAAACACTACAACGTGTCAATGATTAATTAAAAGCAATTGCACTCACAATAAATCTAACAACAGAAACCATAAAGCTATTAGCAGGTTCCCACCACTGAAATCATGTAGTGTTAACACGGGCACAGCTCACAGTGCCATTCGTGAGGCAGATTTATGGCTATCGTGTATGTGTAAAATGCCCCTCGACCATCTACTAAATGATGACAAAAGGTATTTTAAAAGCTTTTAATGCCAATTACAAACATTTTTCTTACCTCCACACAGGGAAGATTTCCATTGATGATGAAAAGGTGAAGTGCGAGGAAACTAGCTTGTGAAAAGAATTATGGCTCATATTGGACACACTGCGTTGCAATTTTTTCTTTTTTCTTTTATGTTTTAACACACAAAATGTGTTAAAATAGTCACAACACAAAAAATGTGTTAAAAATTAACAAACCCTTTTTGAGAGTGTATAACACAGCCAACAGCAAGAGACAAGCAAGACAATGTGATTCACTCCAGTAGTAAAGCATGCTATAGGCCTATTTGCGTGTGCTTAAATGGATAGTTCACCCAAACAACAAATTTGCTGTTAATTAATTTACTCACCCTCAAGCCGTCAAAGAATAACAGTATTTTTAGCTGAAACTGTGGTCCTTGGAGATTCAAAAAATGCAAGTCAGTGGCTTACAGTCTCATTGAGGAACACAAAAATTAACTCACTGAGGCAACACAAAATTAATACTCCTCTTGATGATAGAGGTTTTGTGAAGTGAAGCAATCGGCATCTGCAAGAAACTGTGCATTATTTACATTATTACCTGCAATCCATAGCCTCAGGCAAATGGGGTAATCTGCAAACTGGTTTCAGCTAAAATCTTCTTGACTGTTTTACTGAATTAAAAAAAAAAAAAAAAAAAAAAAAAAAAGTCAAATCTTGGATGGCCTGAGGGTGAGTAAATAAACAGCAAAATTTCATTTTTGGGTGAAATATCCATTTAAGCAGCCCTGTGTATGAGCGTGTGAAACAGATGTGCAGTTGCAGAAAAAGAGGTTCACAGAGTAGTGAAAACACACACACCCACCCCAGTAATAACCTTTACTGTGCACAGATGATGCTCGATGACCTTAACGATCAGCTTTGACATACTGTTATAGTCACACATCTCACATGACCTTCGTTTCTGCTGTTCCTCGTGCTTCACTCATCATTTTTTCACGTGAAAGAGCAAATGTTCTTCATCCTATTACATCCTACACTCTCGCTGCCCTCCTTACCCCTTAATCACTCTATTAATACATTTCTATGAATAGCCACGGCTCACCCTCACCACGCATTTAGCACTTAATTAAGTGGGTGAGGACAGAGGGGTGTGTGTATTTAAGAGACAGAGAGCGATGCTATTATAAACCTCGCTGTCTCTGCCGTCATGTCGACAGCATTGTACAGTGGTAATCGTGGCACTAATGCAGCACAGCCTCGCTGTCTTCTAAAGCAGCTCCTGTTCCGCAGCTCTCACAGCTCACCTGCACAGCCTGAAGCCAAACATTCCAACCATTTCAGCTAGTACCTCAGTCAATACATCATGTGTGGCAAGCAGCTGTGTGATGTCAGAAAAACATGCGAATAAAGATGAATAATTCAAACGATTCATACCAATCGACTTGAACTGGGAAAGTGAAACCAACCTTCGCTCTACTTTCTCAGAATCAGTTCATGATCTATGAAAAAGGCTGCATGTTTACTTAGATTTTATCTGAAGAAGGACACTATATTATTATAATATATATTAAAATATATAATTATTATTATGAAAACATATTTTCCAGGAAAAAGAGTAAGGCTTCCTTGACTATAAAACAGAAGTATTAATTGCACAGCAGAGGTAATTGCCATGAAAACGCTTTTAAATGTTAAATCACAAAATCACACTGGTCACTATGAACAGATCTGTGCTACACACTCAAACAGTGAGTTCAATAACTGTGTGGGCTCAAGCAGAGAAAATTTCAAAGAACATGTTGCTCTTAGTGAGAACAAGAGGCTGAATAAAACAAGGGCAACATTTCTACTAAAGCTGAGAATCACAGTAGGTAGTCAGCATTTATCCATGCTAATAGTAAATAGGTTTTTGACAAATTAAATTAAATCAAATAGAATTAAGAATAAAATTGAATTTAATGCTATACCTGGTCATTTATGCTATCATAATCACTTATATTTACACTGCTCAAAAATTGGGGGTCAACATTATTTATTTATTTACTTTTAAAAGTCTCATGCTCACAAAGGTTGCCTTTATTTGATCAAAAATACAGTAAAAACAGTAATATTGTGAAATATTCATATTAATAATATACACATTGTTCTTCCTTGTCAAAGAATTATTCTCTCTTTCCATAATACTGTAAACCTACATCTTTTGTAAATCACTTTGTAAACAAGATCATAAACTTTTCTTAAAAACTTCCATTGGTATGGAAGAGATTCATTTTATTTAACAAAAAAAGACCTTTAAATATTCCATGGTTTTTCTTCTGCTCTTTAACATATGACTGACAAGCTATTTTGTTCAATCTTACAGACTTTCTACATTCAGTCGTTATTATGCAGAAATTATGCAAAACATCATACAACAAGGCTTACATCTGAAACAAGCCTTTTCTTTAAGAAGGGATGAAGGGAGAGAAGATGGAATAAAAGCTTCTAGACGATCAGCACGTCATGAATGTTTTGATCTGAGAGCTTTTGGTGGCTGTATGATCTAGCAAAGTATTTTTGGCAAAGCTTAAAGAAAATCCACAATTAATCCGCATTTGTCATTTTCAAAGCATTTTAGGAGTATAGCATGCACACACACACACACACACACACACACACAGAGTCACTTACAAACTCTGGCATATTGAGCGGATTCTGAATTGGCCATTAACTTCAGGCATTCAACAAACATGTCTGCGATTTGGTACAATGCTCAACGCTGCAAAGAGACTAACTCGCTTGATTAAGCACCTAAGGGAGGGCAGAAAAAATAGCCGAGGAGGCAGGAAGGGACAAGTACAGATAAAAAGGGCAGGAAGTAATGTGGGATGGGGGAAATAAGTGAGTGGATGAAAAGTGTCACAGCGAGTGCTGACAATGGCTAAAGATGGAAGAGAGAGGAGAACAATTGTGGAAAGTTCACAGATAATATTCTTATATGAATCCCAGTCATCATGCTGAACTTTAAGACCCTAAACCAGTCTTTATTTTTAAGAGTGTAGCAGTTTAAAGCTTCCAAAAAGGGGTTTCTGTAGCAATGCCATAGAAGAACCATTTTTGGTTCCCCAAAAGAAACTTTCTGTTCACAGCTTTTAAAAGAACCATTTTTTCTCAGTGTGAAAACTTTTTAAATGTCTAAAGAACCTTTTGTGGAATGGAAAGGTTCCATGGATGTTAAAGGTTCTTCATGAAACCATATATGCCAATAAAGAGTCTTTCAATTTAAAGAGTATAAAGGAAAAATGGGTAAATCAAGCAACAATCAAATAGTGAGCACAGCCATTATCTTAGTTACTTGGAATCAGCTTTAACAGTTCAGACTTTCCTACAGGAAGCTGTTGCTATGGCAACCTCAACAAGTGTGTAACAGATGGTTGAGGGTCCTAAACAGCTTAAAGACAAGATCAGAGCCACACCAGTGTGTGCGAGAGAGTTACAAGAGTGACAGAAATTAACAGTATAGAACAGAAGACAAGCACATTATCACACACTATGACAATCAAATAAGTACTTGGATCCTTAAGTCACAACTAAAAGACTGGGGTTGTTATGCTTTTTCTTTTTTTCTTTTTTTTTTTTAATGTTTCTTGTTCACCAAGTCTACATTAAAAAAAAGAATTACAACAAAAACAGTAATACTGTAAAATATTACAACTAACAATATTAATAGTACATTATCTTACTAGTTTCAATCATTCTGATATGCTAATTTGATGCTCAAGACATTTCTTTATTATAATCAGTGTTGAAAACAGTTGTTCTGCTTAAAATGATGATAGATTTTTTTCAGGATTCTTTGATGAATAAACCGTTTGAAATGAACAGCACTTTTGCAACAATATATTCACTGTCAATTTTGATCAATATAATGCATCCTTGCTGAAAAAAAAAAAAAAAAAAAAAAAAAAAATCTTACTGCCCCCTTTTGAACAGTGGTGTGTATTTCTTCAAAATAAACACTACTTTGATATTTTGTTATATAATGCAAAGACATGTATGTTGAAATATGGCTTAACTGACCAAATACTTTTGGGGCCACTGTATACATCTTAAAAACAGCCATTAGAGAGACTGTTACTTGGCTACAGGTCTTGTAAATCATTCCTCCAACAGAACACAGAAATAGCCCTGTCAATACTGTCCTACACACCAGCTGACTGAGTCTTAGTCCGATGATCTCAAGGGTCTGAGTCATCACAAATCCACATGCCCACATGCTCAGCCCTTAAGTGCCAACTTGGCATGAGAAGACACAAAACAAGAGCAGTGCGTATAACATTTCAGCAGGCGGCAGGTCGGCTCAGATCGATGGAATTCACAGTTGCCTTTGGTTTTCTGTTAAACAATATAGAAGAATCCATCAGCCAACATGCTGGGCTCACTTCAGGAGCTGTGCTGTTTAATTGAGTGTTTAGTGTTTATAGTGATCTGAGCTCATGCTGTAATTCTGTTGTGATTTACACATCACAGACAGCAAACAATCAGGCATGACTGTAGATTTCAGATAACACAAATCTCAGTCATATGCCTGCAGTGACACACGCTTATCATCTGTGTGAGCAAGAACTAGTCAGCGGGATAGTATGACAGCATGCAGTTAGTAAATAAGTGTAAAAAGTGTATGTTTGGGGTGGAAAAAAAAATCCACCACACCTACATTTCACTACGTATTTATACCAGGGTTTATCTCGTGTCCTGAGGTGTCCATTTTCAAGAGCATTTATGGCAATTATCTGTATAGCTGTTAGCCACAGAGAAAATTAGACTGCAAATGGGTGTAACAACGAATTAAACAAAGACACAGTACAGTCTCCATGATATAACAAAGTGTGCACTGAAAGCAGTAGTTTGAGCACATATGCCCTCTCTCAGCCTCACTCATCACAGCACTAGTCTGTGACAAACCCATTTGATATGTTTGTCACGATAACATTAATAACAGAAAAAAAACAAATCCAGAGATACATCCAAAAAACAAGAGAGTGCATTTGCTGAAGCATATGGCTTTCTGACAGCCGTTTACTAAATTCAGTGTTCCAAATACATGTTAGAAAATGTTGCAGGCCAACCTGGAAGTTAGCATCATGGTTTCCTTGACAAAAATCCATAAGGATATTTCCACTGGCATTTGGATTATTGAAGAAATTAAAAGGGTCATGAACTGCCTTTGTTTTTTATTTTGTACTGCTCGAGGTCCACTTATGTTATCAAGATTTTTACATCAAAAAAGATAGATAATTTAGAGGTAATAGGCTATTTCTGTCCTGTTTTGACCCCTCTCATCTGAACGCTCCGTTTGAATAGGTGTGGTGGATTGTAGATTCAGAAGTAAACGCCCACTGCTATGATTGGCTAACAGTTGTGTATGTTTGACAGCCTACATCCTTCACAGATGGATACTGCTGTGATTTAGGTTAAATATGCATAAACACTCATATCAAATGACCTGTAATAACAGACAAAGCAATAGTGATCACGTAATAAAAACAGTTACTCACAATTGACCTATCGGTAAGCCCCACCCCCCTTAGTTACTGTTGCTCCCTCGGACAAACAAACGGAGTTGCTCACTGTCGTACAATGACAGCTACAGTGTGAAAACCTTGTGCCACAATGTTTTTGCACAATTTTGGACACAGAAGGCCACCAAATAGGAATTAAATATTCCATGGAGCGATTTATAAAATATTTAAAAATAAATACGGTGGGTAACTCGAAGCGAGGGTTTACAGATCTCAATGCAAGCGGGAGAAGTCTCATATTACGGTCGGTCATCACGATCGCGGATGACAACATGCAGGATCAACACTGTTCATGTATCGCAGGGTACGATTAAATTAATGTACATTTAACCAGTTTAATATGGAGAGGCACTGAAATGTAGACCTTCGTTTATGTGTTTTTGCCCTACACTGTACAAGACGCGAGAACAGTCCGCTATTTAACGACTTTAACGTTAGCTAGTTTTAGCCAGAGATACCTTGCTAAAGCACAAGATAACATTAACGTTCTGCTTGAGCAGATGAAAATTTTAACTTCACGAGTGTATGACAACCAGAAAATGAATGTTTTTGTCTTCATTTGTATTGGGGTTGAATACTTAGGGACATTTTGCTCTGTTTTGTTTGATTTCAGGAAATGCAATAAAATAAATTATATTGCCCATCCTCTCAGGATACCTGGAATCAGTGTTACAAGTACCCCAGGCTTCGGATCTTCCAATGTTTCTCTATGGCGCTGAAACCTTAAGATGTCCCGAGTTCCGCTTCCCGTGCAACTGATTCTCGACTGCCATTGGCTAGTCTGCGTTCGAGGGGAGGGGCTTACCGATAGGTCAATTGTGTGCTGCGACATTACTGTCAGATCTAATATAGTCGGCACAGCATCGTCTTTTAGTTTCAATCTTTCTGAAAATCCTGCGTCGAATTGTGTCTTGTTTATAAACAAATCCGCGGTAAAATAAAGTGAACAAAGGACAAAGTTTGGCACTTCATTAAGAATAAAGTTCATCAAATAAACACTATTACGTCATAAAGTGGCACAATCCACAACTTGTCATTTTGGAAGACTGGCTTCAATGTAAGCAGCTGCTTTAAAGGGTTAGTTCACCCAAAAACAAAAATTCTGTCATCATTTACTCACCCTCAAATAGTTCCAAACATGTATGAATTTCTTTGTTCTACCGAACACAAAGGAAGATATTTTGAAGAAAGTTTGTAACCAGGCTGTTTTGGGGCACCAATGACTTCCATAGTCGGAAAAAAAAAAATAGTATGGAAGTCAATGGTGCCCCAGAACTGCTCTGCTTCCCACATTGTTCAGAATATCTTCCTTTGTGTTCAGCAGAACAAAGACATTCATACAAGTTTGGAACTACTTGAGGGTGAGTAAATGATGACAGAATTTTCATTTTTGGGTGAACTATCCCTTTAAAACTAATGAGAAAGTTTTGAGTTCTAAAACTTACAGAATGTTTTTATAGCACAATGACCTCTTATATATCAAAAGATCAAGGGAATTTTGATTTCTCAGTTTTCACGACCCCTTTAAGTTGTGACCAGCAAAATATTTTGCTTCTTACACATTTTAACATGTAAGAATTAACTTTTTGCAAGAGTGCGAGTATAAACACAATCAAAAATCAATGACTTCAGGACAATGGAACTGGAAGTGCAAAAATGCAAAATTTACTCCTGCAGCACTCTACTGAATTTCAACAAACCTGAACATCCAAAATGAATCACAGGCAGAGAGTTTCTGATTTATGGAAACCCGTTTCTGTCTCAGAATAAAAAACATAATATTAATATAATTACAATAATTACAGTAGTAATAAAACTAACTGAAGTGCAGAGTGATGTATAATTGATGAATAAGACAGCATGTTTAGTACGGTTACATCACATTACCAACAAAGAACCTAGTCTATATTGTAGGATTTAAAAGAAAAAATATTTCTGTTTGAACCACCTGAGAAGACTGCATAATACACACAGCAGGACAAATGTCACAGTTTCAGCGATATCCTCCATGATGACAGCTCACATGAGACCAGTGGAGAAACTTCAGAGCATGTGTGTGTAATGTGTTCATGACAGAAACAGATGCACAAAGCAAACCAAGAGGACAGTGTCCAGACAGAAGAGAGGGTAAATGAGAACGCACGTGTCTCTGTACAGGGACAACGAATAGAGAATATGAAGTATGAGTATGTGTGTGTAGAAGAATAAGTTGACGTACATTGCACAGTACCTGTCGTGTAGTCCCACAGACATGGTGTCTCCTCTATGCACAGGGTGGTCCATGCCCAGGCACAAAACCCCAGAACACCTTGAAACATCAGCAGAAAGACAGGAACAACATGAGTTATGGAAATAATCAAGATAAGGGTGAAATCTAATTTAGAAGATGTATTTTCTGTGGGTTAACACACTCAAACAGAGCTGTCTTTGGCCATGTTTAAATGTAATATTTCATAAAATTACTGTTATTACAACATTTCAAAACAAACATTTTTGGTTTCATCTTTATATATTTCAAATGTAATTCATTCCTGTGATGGCAAAGCTGAATGTTCAGCATCCATTACTCCAGTCTTCAGTGTCACATGATCTTTCAGAAATGAAACATCACGAGTTGGTGCCCAAGAAACATTTCTTATTATCACTGTTAAAAGCAGTTTTATTAGTATTCTTTTATGCATAGAAAGTCTGAAATGATAAAAATATCTTTACTGTCACTTTTGATCAATTTAATGCAACCTTGCTGAATTAAAGTAATAATTTCCTTCAAAAAGAAAAATATTACTGACCCCTGCTTTTAAACGTAGTGTATGTTAATACTGCTAACAAATTTCACTTTTAGCTGCTAAAGCATTTATTATAAGCATTTCATTATTTATAGTTGGAACAAAAATATTGATGAGTCATACTGCATTACACAGATTTTTGTCCACTCAAAATGAGAAATATCCTTCCCCTGCAAACAGCCAGAAAGCAAGCAGCAAGTTATGTTCATGGCTGTAATGCAATTGATGCCTATTTTCATATGGCACAAACACTTCCATATGACCCAAATTTTTCTTAGAGATGCTCAATATATCAGCTGATATTAGAGATTTTATGAGTATTTAATTATGCTAATTTCCTCTCTTTTTACGGATAGGATACTTTTGGCATCATCTTCTGCTCACTTAAAGGGATAGTTCACCCAAAAATGAAAATTCTGTCATTAATTACTCGCTCTCATCTCGTTCCAAACCCATAAGACAGTCAATCATCTTTGGAACAAAAATTAAGATATTTTGGATGAAATCCAAGAGGTTTCTGACCCTGCATAAACACCAATGCAACTGAAAAGTTCAAGGCCCAGAAAGGTAGTACGGACATCATTAAAATAGGCCATGTGACATCCGTGGTTCAACCTTAATTTTATGAAGCTATGAGAATACACTTTGTGTGCAAAGAAAACAAAAATAATGACTTTATTCAACAATTTCTTCTCTTCCATTTCAAAACTCAACCCGTGTCCATGACAATACCACGACACCTGTGTGTGCCTTCCTCACTTAGCAAAATATCTTAATTTGTGTTCTGAAGACAAACAAATGTCTTACGGGTTTGGAACGACATGAGGGTGAGTAATTAATGACCGAACTTTCATTTTTGGGAGAACTTACCCTTTAAAGTTAAATCATAAAATACTAAGAATTTTAAAACACTGTTAAATGCAATCTTTAGCAAATCTCAAAGTTAAAATCTAATTTTTACATTACAGCTGCTCCCATTACTGCCGCTGTCTCTGAGTATTTGCAACAGTACAGCACATGGCATTTCTATTAATATTTAGCTGCTCATATTTTGGGCGTTGTCTGCCCCCCCCAATCCTCTTCCGTCTGATCAGGAGACAGAAAAGAAAATCATCACAGGATATACCTCATCATCAGCCACTATACACAGTTCTCGCTCACAGATAAGGAAACAAAGCTGAGGAGCAGACACTGAATGCCACCTCTGTGCAGACACACTTGTGACAGCTGTGACCATCTCAATGACCAGCTGGAGTGTTTAACAGCTTCATTCTACAAGAGGGTGCAGCTCAAAGATCAACAAGCTAACCGCTCCAAGAATAATGTGTTATCAGACTAAAGGCTGCAGAAGAGCATCTAACATGGGCTCATCCTTGCTGTGTTTCTCCATGTCAATCACAGAGAATGACCAACTAGAGTTGAGAAGTTGAAGCCAATTACATACACTTTCTGAACATACAACACCTTTTAAAATACACAAACGACATCTTGTAGCCTACCTAGAAATCTACAACACAGCTCACAGACGGGTAAAGAAACATTTTCCCCACGTCTTGTTTTCTGAAGGTTACTTTGGAAATGTAATAGGTCACAGATTACAAGTTACCCTATTTAAAATGTAGTCTAATAAGTAGTGTAACTATTTCAATTACTTTTTTAAAGTAATGTAACTGATTACATTTGATTTCTAAATTTCTAAAGAATGTTAAATGTACAGTTGAAAACATTTACATTTAAAGCAGGCATGGTTAACCTTACAGTAGCATTCAACACTGATTACTGTCAGACTTTCAGAATCCTTCTTCAATTGAATTAAGATTATAATAATCTTAAGGTTCAGCCACCACAAAATCAGACTTTAGCACCTCTTTTTACTTTGAGATCATTCTGTGGTTAAATTCAGACTTAAAACCATAAGATTTTTTTAGAAGTTTTTTTTTTTTTTTTTTGAAGTTTTTGAAATCTTTGCATAGCTACAACAGGAAACTGATATCTAATAATGCTTTGGGAAAAAAAACAGCTAATCTTAAAAAATAAAGCATACATAAACCTAAAAAGGAAATAAAACAGTTATCAAATAAGCATGTTTCCTAAAGTCCTGAAACACTGCTGTCTCATATTTTAGAGAAGTCAATGCAATTTGGGAAAGAAATCAATTTACATCTGTATGTGGGGGTGTGTTTGAAAAATTCAGATGTAAGTGTAACCCCCCTTTGTAATTGTTAACAATTTCATAAGTAACCAATTTAATTATACATTTTTTTCTCAGTAACTGTAACTAATTACAATTACATTTATTTTGTACTTAAATTATGTAATTCCATTACATGTAACTAGCCTAGTTACTCCCCAACACTGCCCATGTCACACTATAGCTCTACAAACCTCAAGAGTCTGGAGTTTGAAAAATAAACACTTATACACGAAAAAAGCAGCTAAACCACTTCTTCCTTCTTTCTTTGCACACTGGTAACATTTATTCAATTCATGTTTGTGTTCCTGATTCCATGAAGAAGACTGTCCAGGCCGTAAGGATGAGCACTTTTGAAAGCATCACACCATGGAAAGAATTTCTGCACATCAATGGCTTGTACAATTCTTCCTCATTGCCGTGGCAACCACTGTGTCTTAGCAACAGACAGAGGTCAAAGATAAGCTGTGCTAAACACCCCGAACCTCACCGAAATGTTCGGGTTTAGTATGTCTCCTTATAGACTTTCAAAGAACTAATAGCTTCACTCTGTCACACACACTTTAATGTGCTATTAAAACTGTCAGTCGCGCTTTCAGAGCTGGACAAAAAAAAGAACCTTCAATGTCAATTAAGTCCACAGTCACGCTCTGTTGTATTTATTTAATCAACCTTTTCTACAAATTGTCTAAAAGTCTGCAGGTAATCTCTGAAACATTCTGTCTGGCCTGTCAAAATCTTAATTTTTTTTTCCAGAATTTTTTATATTTTCCATCCTTTAAATTTAAAATGTTAAATTGTTTCCCCCATTTTTATTAGTTTTTGTTTTTAAGCATACCTATATAGTTCTTATTCATTTTAATTTCAGTTTTAGTTATTTAGTACTTAAACTAAAATAAAATGAAACATGTTGACCTGGCAAGTAGTAAAAATAAAATTTCTTGCAAAAATTTGAGACTTTTAAATTTTATGCGTCATCACTCCGACACACCCTTTATGGCATTGGTCCTGGCTTGTTCACACAGCGCTCGTTCTGGCCCGGGACTGATCCCGGCAATGTTACTAGGTCCCCAACCCGGGATGGTTCCCAGAATTAATACCGGGTTGTGTTTGCGTTCACACAGAAGGCACTCTGCAATTTTCCGGAAACAACGCACTGTGTGAAAGGGGCTTATAACTAAAGACTATAGAATACCCAAGACACGTCACTCGCATTGTTTTGAATGGGGAAAAATGCAACGCTCAATATGGCCGCTCAAACGCAGAAGCCCCGCCTTCTGAATGAAAGAGCCAATCGCTAATCGGTAAAGTCAGTGCGTCACTGCAGCTGCCGTTAGAAGTCCCGGTTGCTATAGAAACAGTTAGCGCTCTGAGACTAGGGATGGGGCCGATCCGATCCAGTATCGGTATCGGGTTCCGATACCAGCTTAATTAACGGATCGGAAATTTCCGATCCAACCTGGAGAAATTT
>JAFVLL020005731.1:0-43704 GCA_021397915.2 Tor tambroides | reverse complement strand
ATCTGAAGAATTAATGCAACAGGACACAGCTGATCACTTAGAAAGACCTGTGAGGCAACTGTTCCAATACTTATGCTCACATCAGATAGGGGGTTTGAAACTTTAAAAGTGCTGAACTTCTTAGCTGGTGAAACATCTATGTGTTGAATCACCCAATAATAAAATGTGACATTCTGTAGTTTTGTCTCATATTCATCTTTTAATCATATTTGTAAATGTATTGACTCCACAGCCAACAGAGCAATTTTGTCTTTACTGTTCCAATACTTTTGGAGGGCACTGTAAATCCGAATAGAAAACAGTTATTTTAATCCGAAATCATATTTCACAATATTACTACTCTTACTGTATTTTTGAGCAAATAAATAGAACACTGGAGAGCTTAAGAGAATTTTAAAAACATTATAAAAAATTTCACTGACCCCAAACTTTTGAATGGTAGTGTATATTCATACAATTATATTTAATAATGTTCAGTGATGATTGCAGTAGGAAGCACCACTAATGAAATTAGTAAAAACAACAATGACAACTAGTATTTAGCTTATATAAGGGATTCGAAATGTAACTCAACCCAAAAGGATTTAAGTGACAAAAGATCTTTTAAAAAAATATTGTCATTATTGTAAATGAAAACAATCATAAACAAAAGAGCAGGGTTTTGGGAGTTAAGCGTGAGAAACTGCAATAACAGGCTCTGCGTGTGTTGAGCAGTTCATGATGTTGAGCCATCTTAAGTGGATTACAGTTGACTTAGCACTCCACCTTCACAGCAGGATGTCTAGCTCCGCTTTACAAGCTTCGAGAAGCCTAGCTGTTCGCTTGTACTATGATGCGCCAGCTCCGATTAATCCAAGAACACTGGCCCTGTTTTGTCATTGTTAGCCATTTTCTGCTAATATGATAATGAGGCTTTAAACACATTGGGTGCAGAGTTCACCGCAGCTTAAACGGCCGTTCAGTGGTGGAGCACGCTTTTCTGTGGTTCTGGTTCAGGGTTTGTGTTCATGCTGCAATTAAATGAGGGGAAATTAGGGCTGTAACAAGGAATATGTCGAGGCAAGAGAGCTTTTAATTACTTTATATTTTACATGTTTTACTTACTATTTTACCCAAATTACCCACCCTTTCATATCCAATCAGAAAACATTCTCTGCCTCTTAAGTGTTTTGGAGAGAAGGTGTGCCCTCCCCCTATCTATTTTATAAACGCAATTTGTTTTTCTTATTGTAAACAATTCAACCTTGTATATTTTTATGGCTCTTGAAATAAAGCATACTCCAATAGTTTTGTTTTATTTACAAGTTCGAAAATATTTTTTTTTACAGTGCATTCAATCAGTGTCCAATTGATTGAACCAAGTCCCCGCCTTACATTTTTTTTGTTTGTTTTTGAATAATCAGTTTCACTTGAATATATGTTAAGGTGACCAGTCATGCCACTTCTCTGTGACATGTTCTGCCCAGGATTTCTAAATTGCCTAAAATAACCAGGCATTGGTTGTTTGTGCTGCACAGATCGATTGTTGTATGACATCAAAGTACCGCGAGAGCGACAGAGAGCAGAGCAGACGGCTCCTTATGATTTTGAATCGTTCTCGCGGTGCTTCGATGTCAAATAGCGATCGATCAGTGCAGCCCAAACAACCAACACCTGGTTATTTTAGGCAATTTAGGAATCCTGGGCAGAACGTGTCCCTGGGGAGTGGCACAACTGGTCACCTTAATATACGTCACAACAGAAAAGAAATAAGCTGTTGCTACTTCCATCACAACTTTAAGTGGTCTAGAAAAATGTTTTTGTGAAAATGAGCAAAAATAAACAACAGCTTCAACTGGATTAGTATTATTTTAATAGCATGATTCGGTGTATTATTTGTCTGGAAATACTTACAGCAAGCCCACACAGGATGTGTGGCTTAGTTCTACACACCGTCTTTGAATTGTCACCGAGATGAGACGTCATTCACCTTGTTTCAGTCAGGCTTTTTTGTTCTTTATCTGTGTAGGCGATATGAGTGAAGAGCAGCAGTATTCTTCGTCAGAGCAAATGTGTGAAGGTGCAGTACGGCGTCAATCAAATTCCGCCCTCCTCGATAAAACCCGACGTGGAGGTGAGGGTGACAGCATGCCAAGCTCTTTCTTACATTACACCTGCTTTCACTAGATTAGATACCCACTCAAAATATGCAAATTCAAAGCCGTCAGCTCAAGAAGATCTGCAGCAATGAAAAAACTGTATCAATGTATCATTTGTTCCAACTGTTTGGTGAGTCTTTAAAGAAATAGTGCCCAAAAATAAAACTTCTATCATGATTTACTCACCCTCAAGATGTTCCAAACCTGTATGTGCCTATTTTGTCTGTGGAACACAAAAGGAGATCACGTAATTTGTGATTTTTGGAATGACATGATTGAGAGTAAATAATGACAAAATTTTCATTTTTCTGCTCAAGAGCCTTTCTGATTCCCAAAGAACTGCAAAAATAGAGCTGTCGTTTGTCATGTTTGTTCATAAGTCACCGTTATTGCGTCCTCTGTTAACCTACTCTTGCTAGACAGCTATGGAAGAGGCCTTCTTACAGGTGAGTGAGTCAGAACCATATGTCATCTTCTGCCTAGACACGAGAAAGAGTTCTGGATCAAACATGATATTTCTCCAATACTGCTGACCTCTCTGCTCCTTTTATGAGTCAGTCAGGGCAATTTGCCATCAGCCAGTCTAAAAAAAAACAAAAACATGCACTTTAAAAGGTAGAAAAATGACTCTTTCTTGGGGACACTGGACAAGATGTTACTGGAAAGAGATTTGGATGATGATTAATATTGAATAAGTCGATTCCCTAAGCGTGCGGATGACTTTCGGAAGACCGAAAGATATTTTTGCTTGGTCCGTGGATAAGAATCAATCTCTTTTCATCTGTACTTCTATTACCTGTGTCACCGCAGTCAATGTCTTTGTATTTCTAGTAGTCTTGGGGAAGCTACTTTCAAACTTTCCAAGTTACTCATAATTTTTTTTTTAAAGTAGTTACAATACAAGCTACTAACAGAAATTACACTGAAGCGATTTAAAGGGATAGTTCTTCTGTCATTAATTACTCACCCTCATGTCGCTCCAAACCCGCAAGACCTTCGTTCATCTTCAGAACACAAATTAAGATAGAAAATTAAGATTGCTGCATAGACAGCAATGCAACTTCCATGTTTAAGGCCCAGAAAGGTAGTAAGGACATCATTATAATAGTCCATATGACATCAGTGGTTCAACCTTAATTTTATGAAGCTACGAGAATACTTTTTGTTATTCAACAATTTCTTCTCTTCCATGTCAGTGTTCGCTGTGTGCTCACGAGAGGTGACGTGTAATTTATTCCATTTAAATAGTTTCCCCTCAGCTTAAAACATACTGTGGTGCTGTAAAACTTTCCACTGTTTCTTTGATTATACCAGCTCAACCAGTGGAGTGAGTTTGTGGGCCATCTGCTTGTCCAGCCCATGGTAGACAGTGAACTGCTCAGGAAACCTGTTAAAACGAATCCTAAAGTTCTTCTTAGTGTCACTACTGGCACAGATATTACAGGACTTGTTTAAACATAACTACCAGATAATATAATGTTTCGTAATCATAGCAGTCTTTATAACAAAACAATGGAGATAAAATCTGAATTTACACAAAATACATCTAAGGATAAAAACACTCTAGTTTCTTTAACAAAAAACAATGATGAATTCCAGCATTTAACTAAATATTTCACAAAGTAAAATAACCAAAATAACCATTTTGTTTAATTAGTTCCTTAATTCTGTCTTCTTTAAAGAAGTAGCCTAGGATCTCTACAAATAGTTATAGACCTTTAGTGTTTCAATAAGTTACATGGCAAATTTTTGCCAAAGGTAGCTCATTTCAGTGTAGCTTTTATAATTAAACTACTGTCATGGTACTGAAAAATGGAGTACAGTTAGTAAATCAATTCACGTTAGTTTTATTGGTGCTTTTCACAATACACATTGTTTCAAAGCAGCTTTACAAAAAACATCATGTCAGTGTTTATAAATAATATCTTAATATCTTCATGCTTTTTAGTTGCATTTAGCAGATTAGAGCTGGCCAATAATAAAGTTTACATTTTGCCGTTTTTTTTTTCAGTTGAGATTTGCGATAGCATACAGTATATCACTTTTTGTGAGTGTACGTATGTGGATAAAGTTAAATATTTTAATATTCCATTTTATGAAAATATAAATAATCAATCAGCAATCTGCTATAGTCTATATTTTGTAGTGCTGTCAAACGATTAATCACGATTTAATCGCGCAACTTGCAGTCAGATTTCTAGACTGTGTTACCGCCATTGCATTCCTACAAACATAGCTGCGTTCTTCTATTATTAGAGTCGACTCGCTGTGCTGATATATGTAGAACCCCAATTACCTTTGAGTGACAATCAACTGAAAGCACCTCATATGCTAAATGGCGAATGAACACAAGTATCTCCCACTTCCATTTGCCGGGTCTCAGTTACGTTGCTGTTTATTCTCTTCTGCAAATTACGCCAACGAGAAGGCCATTAATTGCAGGGGGTGAGATCAATTGTTAGATTGTTATTTCATCCACTAGCTTGATGAAAGGCGAGGGAGGGGAACGAGAGGGTGCGGGCCCGGGCTACTCAGAGAGCGAGGATGACACCGCCGACTATAACGAGTTGTGTCTTTCCCATTAATCAATGCCTTCCACGCAATTTGCCATCTGTGAATTGGGACTGACCCATCTCGGGGGTCACTGGCCAATTTTCCACAGCGGTCGGTCTGCGTCGGGCTGAAATCCCTGCACATGCCAAGCGTTGCTGGTGAGTGATTCGATCGTCCCTTAAATGGCTGCAGGCATCAACGCTCAGAAGTTTTTACCTCCCACATCTGAAACTTTTCAAGGCATGAATAACGTTTCATCATTTGCATTTGACATTTGATATTACTGTCGAACTGATAGAGTGCTACACTCCTCTACAGGTACTACAAAGTCCTCTAATGTGCATTTGCAATTTGTAATATATAAAAATCATCATGCGTTCTTTAAAATTTGCTTTGACAGTATCCATTTTTCTCTGTCATAAACTAGAACAATAATTTGACTCGATAACAGTTCCCTTTGGCATCTGTCAGGCTTTTGACTACTTAAAGCTGAAGTGTGCAAATTTTTAAAATGTTAAAATACTTTCTCCTTTCCCAGTTAAACTTTAGTCAATTATAAATAAGCCAACACTTTATGTAGGTTGATTTCCCTCCCAAAAAAGTGTAAACACTGTGGCTCTCTGGTGCTGTCAAAACATTAAACTGTTTGTTTAAACAATCCGACCAGCTCAGCATAGCAACATTTGCTCAACCAATGGAGTGAGTTTAGGGCGTGGCTAATTGTTTAGCCTGACCAATGGCATAGTGAGTGTTAAAATGGCATGAGTGGCATAGAAACTATACTAACACCTTAAGACATATTGTGGAGTGAAATTTTCACTTCTCAAGATAAAGGAGTGGTTGTTTCTGTGGGGAAAACGCACACAGAAGCGCACACATCTAGTTATCACCTCACCAACTGGCAAATCACCCATAATTGCTCATCTCAAGAGGGTCAAGCACCACGCCGGGCCTCCCAGCATTTTACTCTTCCTACACCAGTGCCAACACTGCTAACGGGAGAAGAGAAGCGCACGTCCCCAGACGCCTTTTTTCCTGTCTGCTTCTCGTCCATGATGAAAGAACTACTTCTCGCGTGTTACCACTACCGTAATTGGTTTCAATGAAGAGCTGCACCATGGTGGTAATTGTATTTTATGATCATTGAATTTCATTAAGTGTCTAATTGAAACATTGTGCCCCGGTGCTAGAGGGAAGCTAATTAAAAGGAGGAGCCCCAAACAATCTGCTACCAATGGAGTGGGAATTGAAAAATTAATTAAATATACAACTTTGCCACAAAGGTGGATTTACTCAGAGAGAACGTAACATGATGGTTATTATAGGTTGTTTTAAACCAAAGGGGGAGCCAAAATGAAATATATGTCAAAAATATGATAGCCTACCAAAGTATTTTACTTTGTTTCACAACCATTACATGCAACTACACTATAAAATGTATAAAACAGCAAATATCAACTTACCTTTTATGATGGTCACCGAGGACAGCTGTTATTTTAGCTCACCAATAGAATGCAATTCTTCTTGTGATTCCTCAAATCACAAATTTCCCAAGCCTAATTAAAGATAAAAAAATGATACATAGAACTTACACTCTTTGATACGAAATTCCACAAACACCTCTTAAGTAATTCATTCACTGACTCACTGGTTTAATGCAAAAAAATTGTGCCTCGGGGGTTTTAAGTAACACGTTGATTTACTTGAAAGGGATTCCTATTCCGCCCACATCCACCAAAAGGATATTGCAGTTTTGCAAGAAAAAGGTGAGCATTGGGGTTACAGAATGGTGGCAAAAAGACTTAGCCGAGAGTTCATGAGAGGAAAATCTAATTATAAACCTGAAGTCCAAATTTCTCTCTCACCTCTTAAGTTTACCGAGCCCAAAAGACACTTGAGGGTGAATCTAATTTTTTGTGTCAAAACACCCCATTCCGTCTTGTTCCTCATCCCTCTAGAACAAATCAATGAGATTCATTAGGTTCAAATCCCTCGGGATTAGTTGTTGCACAGTCACCAAGATAAGGAGGATAAGGAGGAGATGGAGAGAGAGAGAGAGAGAGAGAGAGAGAGAGAGAGCGAGTGAACGAGAGAGGAGGAGAGGCACAAAAACAGATTAATGGTGCTCCATCATTGCAGCTGAACTAAAGATAGTGTGCAGCCAAACAATTTTGCTGCAACAAACGTCGCAGTATTGTACTGTATTCAATAAGAGCTTCTGCGCATTGATTTGGCTGTCTAACCATTAGTGATGACTGGCTTCACGTCTCATTGTTTTAGAGCCCATAAGCTCTCCTTATCTGGCCAACATGATGGTGCAGCCTGTACTCAAAGTCATCGGACAATGTGCTGCCTGTCAACCTCTTTGCACCTTCATAAACTCATGTTTGCTTGTCTAATAATTGGCCCTTCAAATGGACATTTATTGTGGTTATGTAATAATGGGGACATTGCCAGGAAATAAAAATAAATGCATTCTGAAAAAGTTCAATTTGATAAAGCGCCATAATTTATAAAACTGACATAAAAAAGTAATAAAAAACAACATTTAACCAAATTTTATATTTATAAATGGGTCAAAAAAAAGGATAATACAAAAAAAATAATACAAAATTTATTTAAAAAATCTTTAAAAATAAAACAACAATAATAAAACAATAAAATCTCTCTCTCTCTCTCTCTCTCTCTCTCTTTTAACATAGAATGTATCCTGTTTAATTTTATTATTATTATTATTATTAGTTTTTCTGAGCAAAAAATAATGACTATTGCACATTTTCACTTACTTATGATTTACAGAAAACACCCAGTAAATGTCATTCAGTATAACAATAATTCATATAACAAAAAATCATGCCAGGCATATTTAGAACCAGAATCATTAGATGACATTAAAAAAATGAATTAATTGTAATTTCAAATCTTTACCAATCCTTGCCACTATACGTCAAATCACAAGTTTTTAATAATTTAAAATATATAAAAATTTTGTATGATCACTTTACATATTTTAATCAAGTACTGGTTCAGAGTGGGTATGTTGCTTATATCTGTTATGCTGAAAGACAATGGAACATCATTTCAGCCATATTTTGGAGAAAATGGATTAGAAATGGAATATAAACTAATTGGTGAATCATTTTCTGAAGCTAAAATAAATAAATAAAAGGCATGTTGTGCTATAACTCCACATAAAGTGATTTATTGTTTTCTCAGGTTGTCCTACTGACTGACATCTGCACCGTGTTGAGTTATTGGACAGCGACAGCTCTGGGGGCCTACGAGATGTCATTATTGACTGTTGAGGTGAAAGTATTTATAACCCGCACACGACGGCCCCACTCACCTTCCTCTGGTCGAGGCATCACGTCACTTCGGGATTCCCGAGATGGTCTTCGACGGCACCTTTTTGAGGTGAGGTTTTATTGCAATTGATCTCGCCTCCCCCACTCCCACAAGAGTCTGAGAGCGAGGTTCTTGAAGCACGTCGGAGGAATTTCAATTCTCACGGCCTTCCCGGCGTCAAGAAGGCACGGCCTTCGAGGAGCAGATGCAAAGGCAGTCAGTTGTGAACTTTACATTTGCAATTGTCAAAGGCACGCCGAGGCACAAGAACTTGAGACGACTAACACATATTGGCTAACGCATTGCAGTGGATTTCGAGTGTGGGTGAGGGGGGACAAAATTGAAACGAGAACGGACTTCAAAATAAAGGCGGAAAAAAAGAGAAGACATGGCACTCTCTATGTTTCACATGAGGGAACAGATTGGGCCAGTCACTCAACGCCATCTTTTCTCTGATAGGAATGAAAGGGGAAAAGAAATGCACTGTGCCGTCACAAATGGCAAAGGCCTCTAAAAAGGGCCATATAAAACACTGGCGTTAATACTGGGGCTTTACCCTCCAATCAAACCGCCATTCATGTGGCGTTAAGAAGGAAGGTGTAATTGGTGCCGACACAAAAACACTTCAGAGATCAGGCGGCTGTGAGAGCCCTCGCCTTTGCCTGCTTTAATTAAAGAGAGAATTAGTGGGACGGAGACACTCCACACATTTCAGCTTCATGCTCGAGTTCCACAGCTTGCTTGGGTGGAAACAATGACCTCCACTTGAAATGTTCCATTTTGGGGTTTCTTCTCATGGTGCTCGGTGACATTTAGTAATGGTTTGTCTCTCTATGTAGTTTGTAACATAACATTTCAGAGTCGTTCTAAGAAAAGGGAGCTTTTTAGCATTTGGAGGGTGATTTTTTTTAAAAAGTTTACTTTTCAGACAAGTGCAAAAAATGACTGGAAGTTAATTAATAAAATGAATATGCTGGGATATTCTGAAAGTGAGATGGGGTAGAACATTTAAAACCAAAACGGCCGCTAATCTCAAAGAAAAATAAATATACTAAAATGTATTTGAAATACATTTATTTCATGCTAAGTATACTACAAATACATTTACATATTTGTGTACTTTAAAAAAATACCCTGCAATTGTAGGCTACTTTTAGTATACTTAACTGGTACTAAAAGGGATAGTTCACCCAAAAATGAAAATTCTTTCATTAATTACTCACCCTCATGTCGTTCCAAACCTGTAAGACCTTCGTTCATCTTCGGAACACAAATTAAGATTTTTGATGAATTCCGAGAGATCTCTGACCCTCCCATAGACAGCAAGAGGGTCAGAGAGCTCTCGGAATTCATCAAAAATCTCTTAATTTGTGTTCCGAAGATGAACAGAGGTTTGGAACGACATGAGGGTGAGTAATTAATGGCAGAATTTTCATTTTTGGGTAAACTATCCCTTTAAAGTCTGCTAAATTGGAACAACTAATTTTGCACTTAAAGCACTTTAATTGTGCGGAAGTGGTGCTGATGGCTATAGTCTATAGTATATTTGATTGTGCTAAAGTGGAACTATTGCAAGTATACTTTAGGTAGACTTTAAATATCTTGCATTTACAGACCGATATTATTCAAAGATCATACAATCCTCAACAATAGTGACATTAAAACACATTTTAGGCTTCATATTAAGAAATGTGCATTGTGCTCCAAATCAAGTTTAATTATAGTTTTTATATATAGTAACTTTCCAGAGATATGTCAGTAAATGTTAATAGATTTGAACTATACTTAGTATGAAATAAATGTAATTTAAATATATTACTTTTTTACTAGGATGGCCAAGTCAAAACATGAATTTAAAATAAATATTAGAAAAAAATATAATGTTAATTTGACTTAAATTTAATTTTAACTTTAACTCGTGCTTCATGAAAAAAAGAACATTAAAAATATTTAAACTAATTCATTATTAGAATTTTATAAATAAAAATATTATATATAATTTACATTTGTTATATATATATATATATATATTTTTTTTTTTTTTCAGTGTTAGTACATTTAATCAAATGTTGTGGAAATAATTGCTACTTCTTTCACAGAATGACTTAAAATGCCCATAAACATCACTGCTCTCTCATCTCTGAGATCCTGCTGTGGCTTTATGCAAAATACATGTTTGCTCAGACAAAAAGCAACAATTGTTGAAATGGACTGAAGCAACAGTAAGAAAACAATAGTTAAACGAAATTGGACCAGAGTTGGGTGAACATATATCAAGTGGGAAAGCCATTTATAAAGCTGTCAGCGGCCCTTCTGACTCTCTCTGAGCCTCATTTAGAGTTGTGGTTTTAGCCTGCTGCTCGCTCGCCCGCCACACTCAGGGATTAACACAAAGAAAGAAGAAATGAGAAGGAGTGGGGGGTTGAAGAAAAGCAGTAACGCGCTTCGCATCACTTCCTGTGGCCGTATCATGGGACAAATAGACTTTTTTGCTGTTGTCCTCAGAGCTGATATGGCTCATTCAGGGGTATCTTTGAAGATGCTACAAAGCCAAACTGCAATTTTTGGGCCTTTATGCCACTTTTATTTGTAAGAAAAGGCAAGAAAGCTGGAGGGGAAGGGATCAGAAATGTTGCAAGAGTCTCAAAGTTTCAACACATCTATTGTAATCAGTGTTGGGCAGCAGCTCCCCCCCCCCCCAAAGAACAGCTTTGTATTTTATGACTTCTTTTTTGGGGGATTATTATGATATTTTATATTTTTATAACATTATCAAGCATTTTACAAAATAATACTTCAAATAATGCTCCTGTTGCAATACTGTTTCTACAAAATATAGCTTAAAGGTTTCAAAACTGAAGCTACGACTCCAAACCCAGGAGCTATTTCTGCATTATTATTTGGGGCTTTTTGCATTTTTACCTCATTTTATAGCAAAAGCAAACCAAGAAGTGGAAATTGGCTTCACGTCGGAAATTACTTTTATCACATTCTCGACACTGTAAGTGCACCAAAAGCCAGTATATGGAAACAGAACCGAAACTGTATTCATACTTCAGAGCGAAGGCGTAGCACTATATGTTTGACAACTCCGTTTGTTAAAGGAAAAAGCTAAAGACTTTTCAGGCTCGACATTATGAACTCCATTGTGTCCTGAAGGGAAAATTCAAGGCTCAAACCACAGTCCCCCATCAGCCTTGATATATAGTCCCATTGAGATGGTCCGGCTCTCTACAACCTGCTGTGAGCTGTCCAGGTCGGTAACAGTGACTAAAGGATTGTTACATTTAGCCAAACTGAGGCAAGGCGCCCCATGCGTCACTTGTGATTCAAGCGCTCCTCGGGAGAGCTCGTCAGTGTGTTTTCTCAAGTCACGGAGCTCAGACCCCATTACCCCCGTCCCCTCGGCCGCCCTCCTCCCTTTTATTAGCTGGGTAATGGCACAGATACATTATCAAAGCTAATCAGAGTCAAATGAAGAAAAGTGGTGCAGTGAGAGCGCAAGAATTGCCATTTTCTCTACACGGCAAGACAGTGCGGTCAGGGCGGCTGTGAAACACATAAACACACACACACGTCTCGCTCCATCAATGCCACCACCGCATCCTGCCTACAAACACACACACACCTCACTGACAGGAGGAGCTGTTTTACATTCCTGTGGTGTCTGCAACTTCAAGATGGCTTAGAGCACGGACAGGCCTCACAAATCAGCAGAATCTATAGGGCAATGTTTCAGTCACTCCACTGCACAAAGCCACAGAGACAGAAAGAGCAAACAAACAGACTAAAACTCAACAAATATGGAAATTTACAAAGCTTGCATGCACATTATAATCTGGCAAAATGAATTCAAAATGCTTTATATGTTAAAGGTGAATTGTCTGTGTTATTCATAGGTTGATTTCCCCTACAAGTGTGAAAAATGTTCTTTGTTGAAAAACCATTGCTCTGTTTGTTAACCAGTTGTGATATTTTGTGTTTGTTTGACCAATGGAAGATGTCAGGAAACCTTTTAGAAAAATAATCATTATTTCTGCAAACCTAGTTTTTGGTATTTTTGCAATATTTTACCTTTAAGTAACCAGATGTTAATGTCAGTTTGGGATAATAGAATTAATTAAATTCTTTATTTTTTAATTATTTACATTTTTGATGAATGCAAACCAAAATACAAAATTATTCCTAACAAATGATTGACACGTCTAACACCTGTGCAAAAACAACTTCACATTATGTAGCGCTGGAGTAAAAAAAAAAATAAAAAATACTCAACCCAGTATAATTATTAATATTAGGAAATAGATCCAACACTAAATTACGATTTGATCAGCCACATTTGAACATCTTGCTTTATCATTCATGCCACTTAGCACAATACTAACTAATAGCCAAATGAATAAATAAATATTATTAAAAACAATCAAACCAGTAAAACTATTAAATTATACAACAAATCCAATTAGAAATTCTAATTGATGAGCCACATTTTGAAAACGTTTTCTGTTGATGCCACTTATCATAATGCTAACCAATGGTCAAACTAACAAATAAAACAAATAAAAAAAGAACAAGCAAATAGATAAAGAAATAAATAGAATTTTAAAGGAAAGGTAGGCGAATTCGGAAAGCCTAGCGATAGCAAGCTAGCTTTGAAAGCAAGATCCCCACCCTCCCTGCATAATACAGTACAAAGCGCATAATTTTCACAATAATAGCGCCTTTCATTCTTGCTGGAATGCGCTAATGACGTATCATGTCTGCGCTAACAGGGTGCGCAGATGAAGGCAAATACATATTTGACAGGCAGGCAGGACAGCCTATCGTAATGTTCGGACTGTACATTTTGATTAGACAAACATTTTATGGTCCTACGCCTTCCACACGATATAAATACATATAAATAAATTTAGACCATTTAACTTAGTGATTGCTATCGGGATGTGAAGAGACTTTCAACCACGTCAAGGTGCCACCATCTACCTTGCCTTTAAAGGGGTCATCGGATGCAAAACTCACTTTTACATGTTATTTGAACATAAATGTGTGTTGGCAGTGTGTGTACACAACCACCCTATAATGATAAAAATCCACCTAGTGGTATTTTTTAATCTCTATAAATGATATGCCCTTTTTCAAATCAAGCCATTCTCAGCTTCTTGTCTGTGTGACGACACAGACCCAGGCCACTCCCACGATAGTTGATTAAGACTGCCGTCTTACCTTAGACCTGCCCTGAGTGAGCTGTAACAGTCCGACCATCATTGTTTTGACCCCGGAGCAGGGCTGTAGACAAGAATGGCTCCTCAGCGATTGAGATGTTTTGTTGTTGGATGTAATAATGAATATAGCAGTTGTCATTTACTCCCGACATCTGAGCCGCTGAAGACGCAGAGGATTAACAATACTTTAATTTTTGAAGGGAATGCGCCTCCTGATCTGCCTAAATGCGTCTATGTTCACACAAATCTTTTGTGATCCAGCTTCACATACAGATGAAGTGTGTATAAAGGTTTTTTATGAATCTTTGCAAATCGCCTTTCCTAATAATGTGCTAGTTAGCAAGTTTCGTGGCTAAATGCAGCTAAAGTAAACAGGATAGCTCATCACCCACAGAGGAGAGGGGCGGGGTGAGCAGAGCTCATTAGCATTTAAAGGGAAATGCAACAAAATGGGTTGCTGTGAAGAGCTGATTTTAACAAGGTAAAAAGGGTGTTGTTTTACACTACCATTGAGAAATTTTAACCAAAGTATGTTATAGACTTTTCATTAAGACCCTAAAGAATCATATCAACTTGTGGAAAATGGGCATCCGATGGCCCCTTTAAGCTAATTTACTAAAAAAGTCCTGTTCTTAAATATATACTACTAAAACACAAACCAATTAATGTCACTTTGCATAATGTTAACTAATAACCAAATTAATAAATAAATATAAATAAAAAACAAAACCTGCAAAAATTTTTATATTATAAAACATATCCAACTCTGAACTCTGATTTGATGAGCCACATTTGAACAACTTTGTTTTCTGCTGATGTCACTTAACATAGCCAAATTAATAAATGCAATAAATAAAAACAAAAACAAACAAATAACTAAATAAATTGCTAGTGTTTTAGCAAGTTTACTTCATTATGCACATAACACATTTTCAGTGGATAAAAGTCCTGTTCTACAGTTTTTTTTGCTTTACATCCTGTTTCACTTGGAAATACATTAAATTAAACAAGTGATAAGGAGTGCAAACAGCAATTCATGCTGACTTTAATAAGTTCTTTGTCCCGCTTCATATTTTCATATTACTTCGTGTTTCTTCACTGCTCTCCTGTGTAAACGTAAAACAGCTCACCGATAGCCGTGCAAATATATCTATCACTGTATAAACAGCATAGCAAACGTCCACCATTTCCATCGCACACTGTACATCATATCGGCCAGCTCTAATTCATACTATGATCTTACAGGGAACAAGTATTTTTGACTATAATGACACCATTACTTTCAAAAGGTCTTGATTGAATTCTCAACCTCTGTCCTCTCTGGCTCATAATAGGGCAATTTGTCTGCATGACTTAAGTTGACCTCCACCATCTCGCTCAACCCCTTCAGAACCTACAACCGATCGCGGCACAAAATTACAGATCCTTCATGTGAATGAAATAAAATTAGGGAGTCTGTTTTGGCTTTCCTTTATTGGATCAATGCTGTGCTCTTCCAAGGTGGATGCAGAACCATTGTCTGCAGGATACAAATGGGAACATTTAGCCCATTTCGATCCGTTTAGGCACCCAAAGCCTATTGATCCATTGCCCCTCATCAAACAGTTTCACGTAAAAATGATACAAGCTGTAATTTTCCCCCTGAGAGAGGAGAGCACACAAACAGTGTGCTGCGGCTGGAGTCATTCAGATGCCTGGTGTGTTGTATGAACATGTAGTTGGTAAAGAATGCTCTTTTCAACAGGGAGCAGGCATCGATCCGCTCAAGTCATTTGCTGTAATTGAATACAAAAATGTATTCCCATCAGCCGAGAGGTGAGGAGCAAGCGATATTTACTGTCAGATCCGTGTCTGGAAGTATCCACTGATTACAAAAAAGAAGGATCAGCAGAAGCTAATAGGACAGCAGGGACTAGCGTCCTGATGCTAACTGGACTAAAACAGCTTAGCGGGTTAAGAAAGGTCTCTTCCTGTGTATGTGTGCAGAGGAAGCTACAAAATGGAGCAGAATTTATGATGGTTAGGGACGCAATATGTAAAGTTTACCAATAATTACATTGTATATAAATATATAAATGTCATATATATAAATGTCAAACATTTCTATTCATAATTGTATAAATAATACACACATAATAATCTACAATGCTGTGAAAAGTTTTTTTTTCAAACAAATTTTAATATTACACAAAGATAATGCAAGTAATTACAAAATGCAGTTTTTAAATGATGATTTCATTTATTAAGGGAAAAAAGCTGTCCAAACCTACCTGGCCCTACGTGAAAAATTAATTGCCCCCTCCTGTTAAATCATGAAAGAACTGTGATTAAATACATTATTTTAGAAAGCCGAGTTAAATTTCACTAGACAAACCCAAGCCTGATTACTGCCAGACCTGTTGAATCAAGAAATCACTTAAATAGAACCTGTCTGACAAAGTAAAGCATGCTTAAAGAGCAACACATCATGCCGCGATCAAAATAAATTCAAGAACAGATGAGAAACAAAATAGTTGACGTTTATCAGTCTGGAAAGGGTTATAAAGCCATTTCTAAGGCTTTGGGACTCCAGCGAACCACGGTCAGAGCCATTATCCATAAATGGAGAAAAGTTGGAACAGTGGTGAATCTTCCCAGGAGTGGCCGGCCTACCAAAATTACTCCAAGGGCGTAATGACGACTCATCCAGGAGGTCATAAAAGAACCCAGAACAACATCTAAAGAACTGCAGGCCTCACTTGCCTCAATTAAGGTCAGTGTTCATGATTCGACAATAAGAAAGAGACTGGGCAAAAACGGCATCCATGGGAGAGTTCCAAGGCAAAAGCCATTGCTGACCAAAAAGAACACAAAGGCTCGTCTCACATTTGCCAAAAAATATCTTGATTATCCCCAAGACTTTTTGGCAAATATTCTGTGGACTGATGAGACAAAAGTTGAACTTTTTGGAAGGTGTGTGTACCGTTACATTTGGTGTAAAATCAACACAGTATTTCATTTCATAAAAAGAACATCATACCAACAGTCAAACATGGTGGTGGTAGTGTGATGGTCTGGGGCTGCTTTGTATCTTCAGGACCTGGATGACTCGCCATAACTGATGGAACCATGAATTCTGCACTCAGAAATTCTTGAAGGAGAATGTCCGGCCGTCAGTTTGCGACCTCAAGCTCAAGCGCACTTGATTTATGCAGCAGGACAATGATCCCATATACACCAGCAAGTCCACCTCTGAATGGCTCAAGAAAAACAAAATTAAGGTTTTGGAGTGGCCAAATCAAAGTCCAGACTTAAATCCAATTGAGATGCTGTGGCATGACCTTAAACAGTCCATTCATGCTCGAAAACCCTCCAATGTGGCTGAATTAAAAAAAATTATGCAAAGAAGAGTGGGCCAAAATTCCTCCACAGCGATGTGAATGACTCATTGCCAGTTATTGCAAATGCTTGATTGCAGTTGTTGCTGCCAAGGGTGGCACAACCAATTATTAGATTAAGGCTGCAATTACGTTTTCACGTAGTGCCAGACAAGTTTGGTCAGATTTTTTGAATATGAATCATTGTATGAATCAAGTGTGAAAAATATGAAAAAAAAAAAAAAAAAAAAAAAAAAACGGAAAGGGGCAAAAACTTTTTCACACCTTTGTATCTGTCTGTCCGTTTGTCTTTTATTAATAATGTATGTATTTTATTATTGTATTTTATTAATCTTATATATATATATATATATATATATATATAAAACTTATAATAACTTTTGTTTTATTAAAGTCTCTCTAAGTGAGTCTATTGCAGACTATATTCCTTACCTCATTCTAAAAAAGCTGTAAGAAAACAAACTATGACACATTGAACTTGTGTGCTAATGTGGGCGACAGTTTCGAATTTAGCTTGTGACATTTCCTCATCCCAGTCCTTCTATCTTCTCTGCCATTTCCCTTTATCTCTCCATATCAATAAAAATGTCAAAAAGGCCAAAACGAAACATCTTTAATCTTAAAGTTCATTCGCAACAAACACGCCGCTCTTAGCGCAAGGCCCCATTCTAGCTGATGGGGTTTTATATTGCAATCATGTGTCATTATCTTTGTATCAGGCCATCAACAGCATAGTTAGTAAGATACCAATCACCCTTGAGGACATTCGCACGCCTTGCTGCACTAAAATCCTCAATTCTAGAGATTTTAATGTTAGCCCACCACAAGAATACAGATGCGTTATCATCCATGCTAGAATTCCCACAGGCAGTTAAATTAAAGTCGAAGGGCTGTCTTACGCCGCCAGATAGAAAACAACTTTTCAGATGTATTGTGCATTTCAGCATTCTGCCCTTTACCACTGCAGAGTGCATCTGAGCTGTCACTTTGAAAGCTTTATCTCAGAATCTACAAGTGCCTCTGTGACAAGGACAGTAGATCTACCATTAAAAAACAGTCACTCTACACATTCACTCTCTCTCTGTTCTTATTTTAAACTCTATTTCTAACCCGTTGGTATTTTACTTGTCCCTCCTTGTGTATTTTGCATGCATATATGGACAGATGCCGCTAAGCAAATCCCACATCAAAATGTCATCTGCGGCCCATCGAGATTGCACGTGCAAATGGAAATACGACAATTTTATGCATAATCTATCGTCCTATATACCCTCTTCCATTCCAGTTCTCCTTCTCTTGCTCCCTATGCCTACGTTTGAAATGTCTGACTTTGAGAGTGCATTAAAACGTCATGTTCCTGAGTGGTACGGACATGAGGGAGAGGGTGACGGATGGAAAGTGCATGCGTACGACTCCCTTTGAGAGCTCATGATTGATGTTCGAAGCACAGGCCAAAAAATGGGCAAGAGGCCTGATGTCTACAGTGTCATCTGCACTGACTGTCCAACTGAAAAAGACAAGAGAGACAGACAGTGTGATCTATCTATCTATCTATCTATCTATCTATCTATCTATCTATCTATCTGTCTGTCCATCCATCTATCTGTCTATACATTCATACTTTAACTCGAATACAAAAAAACGGTATTTTTACTTCGCTACGCTGGGCGACGTTCCTCTTGTTACATAATTTTAAAGCAATACATTTTAACAAACACGTAGGTTATTGAAAGCGCACCGTCTCTTTTTTTCTTGGGCATGAACGATGCCCCATTCGCGAATGAATCACTCATTTGAGTCGATTCTGTTCAAGGCCTTGATCAAACAAGTTGGCAAATTGGTTCGCGAATCAGTTTGATTGATTTGCTCCTGAACGTACTCGTCTGAAGCAGTTTCTAATTTTTAGCGGGAAATTTAAGAATACAGAGAGCATAAAGAGTGTTGGATGAAGTGGCTAATTCTACTGTTCACCTGCAATGAAGATCGATCTATCTATCTATCTATCTATCTATCTATCTATCTATCTATCTGTCTGTCTATCAGTCCATCTATCTATCCAACTATCTGTCTGTCCATCTGTCCATCCTTCTGTCTATCCATCCGTCTGTCTGTTCATCCATCCATCCATCCATCTATCCATCCATCCAACTAAGCATTTATTCAACGACATGGTTTTGATAAATATTGTACTTTTTTTGTTTCATCAGACATTATAACAGCTACCCCTTGAAGTCCTAATTTGACTTTTCACTGATGAATTACTGCTGCTATGATTGCTAAAAATCTTCAAAAATATATCTTTTAAATAAAACTTTCTGACTACACTGAATAAAATGCATTGAATTTGTGAACAAGGCACACTTAACTGTATAATAAGCCTAATTTACATAGAAAAGAGGTGCATATTGTGCTGAAAAGAATTTTTTTTTTTTTAATAAACAGTGCAGCACTCTTTTAGCATATTTATATCTAGTTAAACTAAACTGCTGGTAGTTAGAGAATAAGACGGTTCAATGAATTCACCCCATAATGTTTTTATTGGAAAGAGCTGTGGAGCACATTTGTTTAAAAAATGTAAAAGTATTTTAATGTAAATATTCTCAAACACTTAACTTTTCAGCCTGTCAATCTAAATAATAAATCAGCAAATATTTTTAGTAATATCGTTTTTATCAGTTTATTTTACATGTTGAAGTTAAAATAGCACAGGGCTATTTTTTTCCGGATGTGACATCCACCAGTTTGACTTATGGTGACTTTCACCAAATCTGCTTCCCCTGACCTTCAGCTGAACAAGAAAATATTCATTTGTCGTCTGTGTAACAATGAGCAGTGCTGCGAATGTGTAGTCCAATACAAACAGCACAAGAAATAAATTACACAGCTCTGTCAACAATGCTATTTTTATATGGCGGGACCGTTCTGATTAAAATGTCATCGGCTGGGTTCATTTTCTATGATGTTTCTGTTGAACTTTACACACTTGACTTGTTCTGTCCTGAAAATTGCAGGTAATGCTCTCTGGGTGCACTGACGCTCTAGGCACCTTCTGAAGCCATCTTGGATGTTACGGTCAGGAGGCAAAATGTCAGACGTGGAAGTTCAGTTGTGTATGTTACTCTAAGTCTGTCTAGACCGTGATATATTTGATTTGTAAGGGTTAGCGCATGAAGGTGTAGTGATCCACGACAGATGCTTGAGCTTTGTTTTAATGAATACAGTGATGCCCAGCTCACATTTCACCCCCCAAAATGAACAGAAAATGGTTTTTTTTTTTGATAAAAATGAATCCCATTTAAGGACAATTAGATTTTTCACATACCATTTCCATGAGAATTAAGCACATTTCTCCCCCCAAAATGTTTTTGTCATTCCAGAACTTTCAGCGAAATATATATTGTATACTTTTTTTTTAATTACACAAATGAGAATTTGATATTTCAGAGAATGTCACAATGAAAAACAATTAACAATCTGCAAAAACAAACAAACAAACAGAAAAACTCTCTTTAAACACCAGCATTATTGAACAGAACCGCAAAAAACAAAAAAACAAAAAAAAAAAATTCAGCGAGTTCCTCAAGTTCTCTTTTCTGGAAAAGCAACCAAGAAAACGACTCGCTTACAGCTGTCACTGCATGTTAATATAACCAAAAAATATTCCTGACAGGTTGATATACTTTCGAATAACTAACTGCTGGTCAAAACCAGAAACCATAAAAAGACAATAACACAAATAAACCCACAGATCTAAATCACTGAGCTTTAGTTTACAACTGAGCGAATCCACTGTAGACTGTAGACAGGAACAGTCATCTATACCAAATGATTCCTTCTCTAGTGCATTCAGTGAATGTCCTTTGACATTACAATGTTCTTGTCCTCTGGGTTGTAAGTGAAACTCAAAGGTTTAACAGAAACATCTTAGCACACTTGTCCCAAAACTTGCTCTACTGTTATGGCCAGTAGCACTGAAACTTAGTTATTAGCTTAACTACATTATTTAATAGTGATTTAGCAAATGTCATGTAGGCTACTACAAATCATCTTGCTTTTCAGTAACAAAATTATTTCATAAGTAGCAATGACACTTGCAAAAACATTTTACCAATCAAGTTGCAAAACAGTCTGTGAAATGTTTAACTGAATCATATATGCAGTCTATTCACAGACTGAATCATTAGGAGTGTTTCTTTCACATCATAAACTATAACAGGATAACAAAGGTAAACTGAATGCTGGATAAAGTGGCAGCTAAGTCATTTGAAACAAACCTGCAAATGCATCCTACTACAAGTTAAGAAAAAGGTAAGTTAGCTTGTGAGGAACAAACCTGAAAGTAAAGACATTTTCTAACTAAAAAAAACACAACAAATATGAATTATACATATACCAAGCTACACTCTTAAAAATAAAGGTTCTTTATTGGCATCTCTTCATCATCATCATCTAGTCCCGTGCTGGACACACTGGGCAGTTTTCCAGTGGTTTTGATCATTTGCAACAGCGTCAACATCGTCCCATATAATGTTTATAGCTTCCAAATCCTCCTTAAAGGGATATTTCACCCAAAAATGAAAATTCTATCATTACTCGCCCTCATGTCATTCCAAACCCGTAAGACCTCCGTTCATCTTCGGAACACAAATTAAGATATTTTTGATGGAATCTGAGAGCTCTCTGACCCTGCACAGACAGCAAGGATATTACCATGATCAACGCACAGAAACGTAGCAAGGACATCGGTAAGATAGTCCATGTGACATCAAGGGTTCAACCGTAATTTTACGAAGCTACGAGAATACTTTTTGTGTGCAAAGAAAACAATAGTAACAATTTATTCAACAGTACTTCTCCCCGAGTTACCGTCTTCCACTATTTTGGAGAGTACCCCAGAACGTAATCAACGTAATCAGCGTTGTTTACGTTCAGTAGATTACGTTCTGGGCAGAAGACGGTAACTCAGGGAGAAGAATTGTTGAATAAATTATGTTACTATTGTTTTCTTTGCACACAAAAAGTATTCTCGTTGCTTCTTAAAATTACGGTTGAACCCCTGATGTCACATGGACTATCTTACCGATGTCCTTGCTACATTTCTGTGCGTTGATCGTGGTAATATCTTTGCTGTCTGTGGAGGGTCAGAGAGCTCTCAGATTCCATCAAAAAATATCTTAATTTGTGTTCTGAAGATGAACGAAGGTCTTACGGGTTTGGAACGACATGAGGGTGAATTTTTGGGTGAACTAACCCTTTAAGTGTTTGGCGCCAAGTCTTTGCTTCCTTTTCCCTCTGGGAGGTACCCATCAAAATGTGTTTTTTGGATAATGGTGATCAGACATTCGTAAGACGTGGCCAAAGATTTGCATCCGGAGTCTTGAGTTATACCTTTGTAGTATTTCTTTGTCGGTGATGTGGTCACGATAGGAGACACCAAGGATCCTTCTGAGGCAACGTTGCTGGAAAACGTTAAGCCGATTGATCACCTTTGCTGTGAATTTCCACGCCTCATCATATATTACAGTATGTATGATAATGCTCTTGAAAATCCTTATCTTTGGTGAACAGCTGCTGTTCACCAAACCATTGGAACACTTTTGACGCCATTCCAATCTGACACTTTACGTTTATTGGCATCTGTGATACCATAAAGAACCTTTAACATCAATGGAACCTTTATTCAGGAAAAATTTGATTATTGAAATGCTCTTCATACTAAGATTTATTTCTTTTTTTTAATAAGAACTGTTCACTGAAAGGTTCTTCGAGGAAACCCAAAATGGTTCTTCTATGGCATCACTTTGAAAACCCCATTTTGAACTTTTATTTTTAAGAGTGTACTTTACTATGTCGCTTTTAATGTAACTACTTTCTCTAAAGGATAACTTTGAACATAGCTTAGCTAATGTTTGGTATCATTCTTTTGCCAGTAGCTTGCCCAACACTGATCACAGCAGACAAAAACCAGACGACACTGCTTGCAAGAAGCTCTAAACGATGGCTTGATTTTCTATAACCTCAAACACAAGAATTGCCTCGTTTGAACGCCAATGCTGGATGACAGTTCTATTGGAAACCATCTTGAATTAAAGCGGCCGAGAGCGTCTGATGATATTTGACCCGCGGTCTATAGATGACAGTGAATTTGTTTTCAGATGATGTTTTCTCAAGTGTGCCTTGAACAGCCATGGAAAAAGTATGTCGGAGAGAGGCTTATACTGACAGATCAAATGGAGCAGATGTGAGCCGGGGATTGTGGGATACATCAAGGGGGTTGTAAATCTCTTCGCTTGGACTAATGAGTGTGACAAGTGTGGGCTGCGACGTGTTCTCGAGACTGACAGAGGTAAGTGGGGTGGCGTTGACAGGGCAATGATGTCAGCGGCGCGCGTGCTTATGTGTGTGCGCGTTTTACAGACCGCTCCCTATCCGAAGGAACCTCATTAACATCAAGGTCAATTTTATCAGACCCCAAGCTGTCGTTTTTCTCACATTACCAGCGGGTATGAAAGAAGAAGTGAGGAAAGAATGAGGGGTGAATTAGGCTACATGGATGGATACACTCACACTGGATGATCCCACCGCTAACTGTGCAAAGTGAAGTGAGGCGCTGCAGGTTTAATGAATACACACTTCTGTTCATGGACAATAACAGAATTCAATTGTTTATCATTGATTTTTTGTGAGAGGACCTTCTGAGAGACTCTACAAGTAATGGTTATGAATGAACTTTCATATAAAAGTCTCACAACAAAAGCTACACTGGACTCCCTGGTATATTATGCTAAATTAATATAAAAAAGTGTTTGCAGTCCATTTTACTTCCATAATCCAAGGTATTTCAGAGGGAAATAGGCTATTTAAGAGGGTTGGAAATGATTTTATATTTTGGGAATTGATCGGATAATGACAAATGGAAGTTTCATGTTCAAACCAGGCAAGATGCAACTACGCAATAAATGTTTCCCTACTTTTTTTGTACTAACCAACTATGACAGCAATAACTGAAACAATTTGCTGGTTGTAGCCCCACCCACATGATAACTAATTGGATACAAATCCCAAACCTCATGAATATTAAACATCAAAATAATATGCTAAAAATACATTTATATTCTAATGGTGTTGATTTATTATTTTTTTATCCAAATGACCAATGCAACCAAATGCCAGAATGTATTTACTCAGTTGTGTTACATTTCTTTAAATAACAACTTTTCTTTTTTCTTTATTTTTATTTAAAAGGTAAAAGCTTGAAATTATACAGCTGTTAATGCAACAAGACAGCTTGAAAAATTATAAACACATTTGCTAGAAAACGATGGCATATGATGCAAAGTATTACTGACTGGTTAGTAATTTTCCATCCATTCTAACTGGTTATTAACACGAAGCCTAGCCCAGTAATTTCAGAATAAGCTATAATAACACCATATAAAGTGAAATAAGTTTGCTTCCAAACTGTTCATTTGCTAACACTCAGGGAATACCATCTATATCATCACCAGAACAAACGCCACCATTTAACTGTCAGTCTAATGTCAGCTATGTGAATTAAGATGGCTCCTTTCCTCCAAGTAGAAGTAAAATTCAATTCAGGTCTCAACCCCTCTCTTCACCCTTCCTCTCAAGGACTGTGTCTAGATGTCCCCTTCTGTTTTAATGTGAGTATATGTGGGCAGGAAAAGAGAAGCTGACAGAAGCAATTCTCTTCCCCTCGCTTCGTTAGGCCACCTAAAGGTCGCCATTAGTCTCCGTGTTCTGCCCCGTAGAAGGCTCAAGGCGCGCCGTTGGGTAGCGCCAACCTGCAGCCATGGCCAACGTCGCGTCGTTGAGTGATTCATACTCTTACATAATCAAACTATGGGGATAATCTGTCTTTTTTAGTGCTTTCAGGTTAAACTCAGACTTATTGCAGTCTGTTGTCCCACGAGACAATGGAAGAGAGGAGGAATCTGATAATGGCGGCATGACGGGACGTCTTCAGCATTAGATTTGGGTGAATGTGTACGGAAATGATAAGTTCTGAACACAACACTAGAATCAAAAAGTTTTGAACCACACTGAAAATCTGGAATTCAAATCTACACACTAGTACATACACAGGATGATGTAACAGGGAGACAAAATCAATGAATCAATAAAACAATAATAATAATGTGAATAATATGTAATCTACACATAAGTGTAATCTGTAATCTTTTTTGTAATCTTTAATTTTTGAACTAAAAACTAAATTATATATTTTTAATAATGTTTATTTTTTAAATATTTATTAAAGTGCCCCTATTATGGATTTTTGAAAATTACCTTTCATGCAGCGTGTAACACAGCTCTGAGTGAATGAAAACATCCCGCAAAGTTTTAAATCTGAAAGTGCACCGTGTGTTAAGTTATCGTCTCTCAAAAGAAAGAGTCGACTCTGAATCATTGAAACGAGTCGTTTTTAAAACCAATCCCAAGCCGTTTCATGTTGTCGTCAACATGGAACATTAGCATATTGCCCGCCCACTTGTTGCGCGCGCAGACCTGGGAAAACTTGATTTTCGCGTTGGTCTGAATGAAAATGCAAATTCGTTCTTTGCCACTAGGTGCCGCTTTTGGAACGTTAAAAGCTCACAAATACTGCTTAAATGAAACCGACCAATCACCGCAGATTAGCGTCACGCAAAGGAGGGGTTTAGAAAAACGAATCTTTGAACGAATCGTTTGGGAGTCGTTGAGCAAATAAGGTAAAAATAAATGCATATTATAAGAAAATGAAAGTGTTTTTTGACCTCGCATGCATGTCAACCTGTTGTTGGGACCTCCCAAAACCAAAAAAGGAACCTTTCATAACCCATAATAGGGGCACTTTAATACAGCTTTTAAATTAATCCCACCCCCTGTACATTAGAATATGTCCTATTTAATTTTATTAGCAAAAAATAATGACCATCATATTCACCCTGATTTACAGAAGCCAAATAGCCTACTAAAATGTCATTCAGTGTAACAATAGTAAAAAACCACAAAAAAACAACTTTGTATGCATATTTACAATCAGAAACATTAGATGTCATTAAAATACTCGATCACCGTGCAGCCCCTCAAAAACAAATCAACTGAATTATAATTTTAAATCTTTACCAATATTTGCCACCATCCATCATTATTTCACCCATATTTCGACATTATTTTCACAAATGTTATTTGAAATATTAAAGCATTAATATGAGTTATATGAATGTAAAATCACTTTTGTAAATTTTGTGTGATGTGGACAGCAAAATCTTTGTCTTTGACCCATATATATATATATATATATATATATATATATATATATCATTTTATTATATTTAATAAATTGTATTAGCATATATTTTAATGACACTTGTCATATTGTAAAAATGTAAAACAATCAAGTGATTTTGGAGTTACTGAAATCATTAAGTCCAATCATTAACCTCCTATGTGTATTTCTATGCATATATACAACACATTGTGTCTTTATATTAGAACACCTCTAACATGTTTGCTGTGTTTCATCTATGTTTCTTTTACCCCAGTGGTGCTTTTTCTTTGAAAAAAGTTAAAATACCAGAAACAATTTTTACTTTCATCCTCAGCAAAGCGGTAAAAGGTTAGTTGGCATGCCCAGTGAAAGAAATTCAACTTTCAGTCAATTGGAGGGTGACCTTTAGAGAAGGCCCTAATCAGTTTGAACTCCTGTTGTATCGAAGCAACTCTTGGCAGCCACCAGCGTCAGTAACTGTCTGCTTTCATCTCGCCCTGTCTCTCTCTCGCACACTCTCTGTCTCTCTCTTTCCTGTGCTTATCTCTGAACAAGGTCATTATGTTTTGCATTAGCTGTCTGAGCTATAGCTGATTGCCAGAAAGAACGATTGATTTTCTCTCTTCTCTCGCTTCAAGGTCCGTAGCACTGTCCAAGATCAAAGTATCATCTATCAGGGGTCGTCCCTGTCAGTGTAATGTCACATTAATGTGACGAAATTGACCCTAAAGTCTAATCTGAGGTAACATACACATGGCCTAGGGAACAGGTGTCAGTGAAGGATGTGCTGCCATTGTTACAAACAGATACAATATGAGGAGGAGGAGACATTTGTAGAAGAACGAATGGCAGAAATCCCTCAAAATGGCAGCTGTAGGAAGTCAACACTATTATTATTGCATCATTTACACAGCATAAATGATAACTCAGATTCAAGTAGACAGCCTACTCTTCAGAGTTCGAAAATCTTGGTGGACAAGATTTATAGTGACCCAAAACTTGACATTGCACTGAAAACATTTACAAAAAAGTAAAAATTAAAATAAAATGATTGTAACTATAAAATCACCTTATAAATCATAAAAAATGTGCTAATAACAAATATATATTTGCTATGTTTAAAATGCCTCCCTTTTTTATCTTTAATCCATTTTATAAAGTTAATTTCAATCCATTTTGTACTGTGCATGCTGGAAAAAGAACCCATTAAATCAAGCTAAAAGAAAACAGAACAAAAACCTTTTCTGCAAATCACCAAAGCTTTCCTGAAAAGGTCAAAGCCTGTTCTGTTGGTCTCGACACATTTTCGAGATCAATGCTCCACTCTCCTTGTTTCTTCAAAGGCGTTTTGTTCAAACAAGGCTACTTACATAGAGTCGTGCCTGTTTACTGCGCAAAAATTACAGGACTGAATGTTACATTAAACTTTCTAATATTTCTAATACAACTAAACACTTAATACACAGTCTAGATTAGAATCTGCTTAGATGTTCAAGAACTACATAAGATTCATTGTGTAAAATGAGCCTTGTCCTTATTACCAGCTTCTCTAGTCATATGCACTCAAAATAAAACGGTAGGGGACAATTTAGTTTATTTCTATTTCAATTCATTTTTAACGAGTCCATTACTCACTCTGGGGCCCCTGGGGGCCCATAAGTCGAAATGCTGTGCGTTTTTTAAAATAGAGCTGTGATTGTGTTGCCATGTTTATTCACAAGCCATGGGTCAGCAGTCGACTGTAATCTCCTTTTTCTCCCAAGGACAATTTAGAGAGATATCATGAATAAAAATGATCTTAATAAAATGACACAAAAGAACCCAGAGCCACTATGAATATTATTAAGTTCATATCTGAAATGGTTTGTGTCAAAATTACGGTATCTGAGCAACAAGGTGGAGCTTTAAGCCAAACTATATTTTTGGCGTCCTCAATTAAAATGTTATCCCAGTATACACAGAAACTGTCACGTACATGTACGCAATTCAAAAATAAACTCAGATGGCCTTTTATTGGAAGGCTCAGGCACTTTTGCACTTAATTTCTGCCTTTAGTGGTGCTCGAAGCCTGAAGCACAAGTGGAGTACCAGAATAGTGCCTCGTACTATAAAGTAGCGTTAAAGTTTACTCTCAGGTACATGACAAACACCTTCTATCTGAAAAAACACAGCCTTGATGCAGGCATGAATACCAATTAGCCCCTCTGCTAAAGTGAGAAGCTAAATTACTCTTTTTAAAGGGAAAGTTCACCCAAAAGCAACAATCCTGTCATCATTTACTCAAATATATGATTTTTTTTTTCTTCCAAGGAACACAAGGAAACATATTTATAGCAGAATGTATGAGCTGCTCTTTTCTGTATGGCCGTTTCCTCTGAGAAAACTACTAATTGGTTAAGGGAAAGTGTTGTTACTATTTACAGTGAAAAACTGTAATAAACCTAATGGGACATTTCAGAATTTAACATTATATACTGTTAAACTGACAATTTTTGGAAGAGAAAATGAACAAGTAACCTTATAATTTACAGTGTAAAGATGTATTGACAGCATTCCCACAATTCCCTGTGACCCTTTACCCCATAACTATGCGTCTTAGTTTTTTTTCTCATGAGTTTCTTTCTTCATTATGTGCATTATAGTTTTGTTAAATCTTATGTTGTTAAATTAATATTTACTGCATTATTTTAGTGATACCATGATGGTGCTTCTAAGTTAAGTTCTTAAAACCTAAAATATAGCTTTTTTTAATAGTCAAGTAACCACATCTTCTTTTTTTATCATATGTTTTTAGCTTTACCTCTGAAAACAGGCCAAAAGTCATATGGACCACTTTTATGATTATTTATTTATTATTTTCCTTTTTTGGCTTGACAGTCCCTGGTCAATAATCACCTAAATTGTATAATCAAGAGCAGCTTGGACATTATGTTAAACATCTCCTTTTGTCTTTGATGAATAAATAATGACAAAATTTGCAGGCAACTTAGCAAATAAACTAAGGTATAACATCTTGCATAAGGTTACACAGCTGAACTATAATAAAGCAAACATAAACATGCTAAATATTTAGGCAATATTTGCATCACATGGTAATGTTAGATTTGTTATATCCGTCTAGGCAACTTCCTTCCCGTTGACGCCCTTGACCCAGATGGAGGACGTCCAAAGGGAGAGCGAATTAAAAAGGAAAGAGAAATACAATTATATCAAATTTAGTATTTTCCTTGAACTGTCGGATAAGGGGACCGCTGGACCCTTGCAGACTGAGCGGTAAGCCTTGTCCCGGGTCTCGTATCTGGAGACACGTTCTCGGATTTCAGACATCTCGCGGGAATAGAGATCAAGAGAAAGGTAGAGGATTTTGCACAAATTACATATACATTTATTAATAGCCCAATTGAGTAAATGGACTCGGGAATCAGAGGTGGAGGGAATGCAGCAGCTGTTGGCTTTAATATCACATATGGATCATAGTCTTAGCTCCGATCGTGGTCTATTTCCATTAATGTGGGGTAAGATTTATCGGGAGGCTGTGCCCCTACAACCCTGCCTTGGTCAAATGTACTTTTTTCCCCTTTTAATTCGCATTGACCTTTGCAGCGATTTCTATGATGTATCTTTTATAAGCTGATGACTTTGAGGAAGGACATTATTAAAACAAAACTTCAAGATTTCAGTAATTACATCCTTGCAGCGATAAAGACCTACGGTTGCCTTTGATCATTCTTTGCAAAAATTTCAAGTTGGAATGTAGATTTACCTCATCAAGGCGGCCAGTCAGATCCTAGTCTTTGTGCGTTCAACAGGATGACAGTTTCAGTCATACATCCAATTTTAGTGGCATGTCAAACCTTTGATATGTCTCACACTTATACGCATATTTGTTCTCTTATTGACATCTTGATATATTATTGAAATATTGATGATAAACAGAAATGTTCAAAGCAAATGCTCTTAAACTCCTTTCTTGACTTCTACAGCAAAGCCACACTTTTACACTTAAAACCCAAACAGGTTTTTACAGCCTGGCACTAAAAAGAAAACCTTCAGCTAAAAACAAAAACTTTATTGTAGTTCTTAAGAATTGTACTGTATGTATTGGTGCTTTGAAGAAATGTCTCAGGTTCAGTACAACAGCAACTGTGGAATTATGTACAGTACATTACCACAGAAAATAAATGTAGAAATAATTGTAAAAATGCATTCTTCATTTGTATTCAATCGAGGAACATTTTCAACAAGACATGTACAATAAAAGTAAACAGGGCCATGCACTGACTGTACATCAGAAATATGTAGTTTGAATTTTTGTTAAATCACTTTAATTATCACATTATCAAATGAAACGTGGACTATTTGAACTGCAAAGTTTACACTGTATTATTTTTTCATTGTATAATGTCCTTCTCATTGATTTACGTGACAAGTATTAAGAATATTCAATATAGCTTTGCAGACAAGGTCACAAAAAAGTGATTCCATCACCCTTGCCTCGTGTTAGTACACTTAATGCTGAAATCTTGGAATCTGAGACGGTGTTTACAGTATTTTAATATTACCCAGTGTAAGTGCCTTACTGTAACCACTTTTTTTATTTGGGAAGACTCTAAATTATTATTGTGGCTGCCATTACAGTATGTTCCAAAAGGTGTCGATAGAGCTCAACTCTCACAGACCTCAGAACATATGTTTAAAATATTTGATTTGAATAATGTATACAACAAAAGGAAAAAAATAATCCATAGAGTAGGGCCTAACACAAGATCCCACCCTATAGATTCATTAAAGCCCTTTGCTTCACCTAACCCAATCCAAGAACACATAAGCGTGCACACACACACACACACACACACACACACACACAAATTTCTCACAGCATCTGCATCAGCGTGAATCCCCCTCCGCCTCCATACAAACACCATCCATCCAGAGTCTTTAATGGTGTGGATTGAATATCTTTTTTCCCCTTTCAAAGATATTCACCCAGACTCCAGTTCAAAAAGAAGTGGTTTATAACAGCTGGAGTCTGGGGAGAGAAGCTTTGTGAGGGGAGAGGGGGATTTGAGAGTGGGGTGTATTGATAAAACCCCCGTCTTAAAGGCTGCCGTTCTTGGCTGGTGTTCAGGAAGGAGAAGGGAGAGTCTGAGACCCGATCCACTTCCTCTGCCTCCAACTACTCCATTTGAAAACAGATCAAGTGCTGGAATTTCAGATCTATTGATACGGAAGCTATAGACTGGTGTTTCTTTAACTATGGGCATTTTTAACTTTCATTTTTTTTCATTACCTAACAAAGTCTATCAGTATATACATGCATCACAGAATAATTGTTATTATTATTTGTTTGTTTTTTTTCAAAATGTGATGAAAAGGAAATTTTAAACAGTTTTGCAATAAAATGAAACAACAAAAATAAAAATAAAACAATAAAATGAAACAACAAAAATAAAAATAAAACAATTGGTGGCAAATAAAACAACATTTTTACATTGCTATGGCTAATTTCACAGCTAGCTTTCACAACTTTTACATTACTACATACACACAATTAAACAATATTTTCACCCTTTACCATACTTTGAAAAGTTACAGTTTGACTGGAAACTGATTGGAACAAAATTAATGAAGTTACGACAAAACCGTAGGAAAGTCTTAACTTGTAAACAATTATTTAAACAAAAATAATGAAATGGTTTATGATTGTTTCATTGTTCACCTAGATTAATTTTCAAAAATGTAATTATTCATATTTAAATGTTGGGTTTTCTTATTTCAAGATTTTAAGTCTGGGACAAATCAAAACAAAAACAAACAAACAAAGGAATTTTAACTGGCAAAAATAAAGTATGAGTGAGATAGATTTTTAGTGAGATAGTGTTTTTAAAGATAAACTTTAAGATGAAAGATTTTTATGGTATAGATAGATAGATAGATAGATAGATAGATAGATAAACAATCTCCTGTTGTAAAAAAACAAAAAAACATTGTTTTATTAGAACAAAAGCTAATGCATTTTGGCAGATGAACTGCCTTTTTTTAGGGTAAAAAGTCATGGTTAAAAGATTATTTTTATGTGACCTTCATAAAACAAAATGCCAAAATCCTGTTGAAATTTCGGCTAAAAAAAAAAAATCAACTAAGTGCCTGTAGTGGAAGAAACATGCAAAAATAAATGTTTGTGTTTGCATGTGCATGTTTTTGTTTTGTTGAGAAGGTGTGAGGGATAGATATCTTGAGAGAGAGAGAGAGAGATGGAACCAGAGAAAAAAAACAGCAAGACACATTATATATGCAGGAATTGTGATCTGGTAGAACAGCAGGCTCTCGAACCTTTGCACCACCTCAGACAGTCTCCACAGCCGGATGGTGACTGTACATACAATTATACATCTGCCTATCAGCAAGAGCATATATGCACGGAGACCACCTCTCTGCTCCCTAAGGTTTTCGGCATACACGGATTTCAACATCAGCTCCACACTGAGCTGCGCAAATTTAAACAATGTCGATGAGGGAAATAGACTGGCAGAATGATGTGTTATTTCCTTTGTTGTCACAAGCAGATCTCCATTCGTTAGTTACGCTGGGCCAATGCACTGGAAAAATCAAAAATGTTGAATTTTAGTTGGTAAAATGAGAAAGGTTGAAGAAACCACACCTAAACGTTCAATTAAATACGTTCCGGTGTAAATATTACATTCAATTGAATTGAGCAATTTTCATGAGAATGGCTTTACAATTGTTTTTAAAGATTATGGTTTTAATTAAAAAACATAGGTGAAAATACATCTTAATTTTGTACAACCCAAATAGGGGAACAAAAATTATAAGAGGATCCTGTTGCAAAACACACAAAAAGAAATCCACATCCACATGTAAGTGCCTGTGTTTATGTAAGTGTTTTGCAACAGGATACACTTATCATTTTTGACATTTTGTTCCCTGCTGGTGCACCCATAGTTTTGCCTGCGAGTACCTGATGTGCCCCTGGTCAAGATTTTTTCTTCAAATTAAGGATATGTTTACGTCAACTATTGTACTAAAAATGGAAATGTTTTTCCTTTGCGTTTTTGAAAAGATTCAACGTTCCCCATTCACGGCACCCCCAAAATTACTAATTACTAATTACTATTTTTAAAATAAAAGTAGTTGGCGATATCACTTTGTAAAGAAACACTTCGCACCTGTGCACATACACATTACTATCAACTAAACATGTAACAGGCATGCGCATGTCATCATGTTTTCACAAATTTTTGTTTTTCTACTTTACGGTATCGTTTTCAAAATCTTGCACTTTGAAGTAGTTTTCAAAAGTTTGCATGTTCAGGCCCCCAAAATGCCATAAATGAATGGGCAAACACATAAAACGTTTCTTTTTATTTGTTGAGATAAAAAAAACGCGATTACATTACGTGACATGAAGCATTTAAAACAGACTTTTTTATTGTCAAAAAACAACCAGGCCAACATTACAACATTTGAAAATGTTACTTTTAAGTTTTTGGGATTTACCACAGTGTCCAAACATTTCCATTTCAAATTAAGATTAATATAGTATTCCATTATCTGAATTGAAGACATTTTAATAGATTTATTTAACAAACTTCTCGCAAAAAATAAACTGAGTACAGTGTTGTGCACGCAGGAAGTCTGACGGGAGGTTTCAAGAGGTAAACCAGTTTCCTTCAAAACAAATTAGTTCTAAAAAGTTATGAAAATAACATACAGGAATAATGTTATAATTCTATTCTTTTATCACAGCTAACCTTCTAGCAACAAATTGGCAAACACAATCAGCGCAGTTATAAAGGGTACAGGCAACCCAGATGACAGAGCGTGAGATAACCCCAAAAAAGTAATCAAAATGGAGTCTTCCTGTGAATAAAGGTCACGGCGGGGTCAGCCGAGAAAATGCCACACAGCATCTCTCATGCAGTTGCTCTTCAAAAAGCATTTGTGCGCAGATGCTATACCTCTGCCGCTGGAGACGGTCTCTCTTATTTCCTCCCTTATTTGATCAGATTGAAGTTCAGAGGAGGCAATGTGGAAGCTGAGAAAACGAGGAAGGCTGGGATAAGCAGAAGTAACAAGGTGAACTGGAAGTTCAGATGCAATTCTCTTAGCCAGCTGATCCTAATATGAAACGGATGGGAAGGGGGGCAGGGGGACACGGAAAGGCCAATTTGTCTCCAGTGGCTAAAAGAGCTTGATATGAACAATGCACAGCTTGAGTTTGTAAAAACAAGCCTTGATTTATTTACTCCCTGTCCATAAAATACTCCATGATGTCTTTTCGCCCATTTGCTTGATCAGTGGATGTAATATTTGTCATTTAGCGTAAAGCACGATTAGCCTTGACACCCTCGTACATTTTTTATAGTGTTAGAGCATTGCGGTTTTTAATTTGGTATTGTGGTTTTATTAAAGTGGACTTCATTTAATGTTCCATTAATCTTAAGATAACATCAAGACAAATGTGTTTTCATGTTTGGCTGTTTCCTGGGGACACACACGCACAATGTGTAGGTGGGCTGACTGGAGCTTTGTAAATGTGAAATGAATGACTCAGTAATTGGTTTTTACTTATTTTGAGATGAGCTAAAGTCTCCATCCCTCCTTATCTTTTAAGCCTCACCATATTGGCATTGAGTGCCACTTTAGAGAGCCAGGAACCAATGGCATTTTTTTTTTTTTTTTGGTCCCCACCAGATACAAATGTAATGACAACGATACACTGTTGGTCTAAAGTCTGAAATAACTGTATGATTTTTGGTCTCTTATACTCACAAAATGCAGTAAAAACAGTAATAGTGTAAAATATTAATACAATTTAAAGCAGTTTTGTAATTTATGTAATTTATTCTTGTTATGACAAAGATTAATTTTCAGCATCATTACTCCAGTCTTCAGTGTCACATGATCCTTCAGAAATCATTCTAATGTGCTGATTTATGCTCAATTATTAATGATGTTGAAAGCAGTTTTGCTGCTTAATATTTTAGTGGAAACAAACCATTTTTTTTTCAATCTTCAGTGTTCTTTTATGAATAGAAAGTTGTAAAGAACAGCATTCTTTAAAAACAGAAATCCTTTGTAAGATTAAAAATCTTTACTGATATCAGTTTCTACAATATTACTTCAAAATTGTTTTCAACACTGATAATAATTACTATTGGAACTGTTTTTTACATCAAAACTTTTTCTCCATAATTGTAATGTTAATAAATCGCTGGCTTTATCGTTTTGACAATGCTTTACTAAAATCAAATCTCTAAATCAGGACATCACACTATTTATTAATGAAAAACAGTACATGATAATGCTAAAGGAGGGTACTGAACCAAGCATAATAAAGCAGACTGATGTTGTGTCTCTCAAAGGCAAAGTGATGTCAAAGCTAGGAACCAAACTTTGTGGGCGTCTTTGTAATCATAAAACCATTTTTGTTCTTTAGGATGCTGTACCCATGTTCACCAGAGAGCTTCATAACAAAACCACATTGTCAGATTTACTTACAACATCAAAATAACTGGAATAACCGCCGATAATGAAACCGCCTCAAAGGTTCAAATGTTGGAGTCGATGAAGCGGTGTTACCACGGCAACTCGACCCAGAACACAAATGGTTCCCAAATACATCCTTACCACTACTCCCTGCAGTGTTTACTGGATATTGAAATGATTTTGCACTTTTTTGTATCTCTGCTACACAGAATAAACTCCTAAAACTAGTTTCTGACTGCAACATAAACTAAGTAGAATATTTCACGAGGTCATATCAGGAAAAAAACGAATACAAATTTCACCGCAGTTTTAGCTTAAACATTTAAAGTTGAGACAGCCGTCAGAACCAGTTTTACTCCAAACATATAAAAGCTACAACTCAAAAACATAAAATACGTTTCATTCAGTCTATTTTCAGGTTACAAGACTCTAAATCCATAATCTCCCTGCTGAAAAAACCAGCATATGCTGGTTAAGTATGTTTTGAAGCTGGGATGCTGGTTTATGTTGGTCCTTTGCTGGTTTATGCTGGTCCTTTGCTGGTTTATGCTGGTCCTTTGCTGGTCCCTTGCTGGTTTATGCTGGTCCTTTGCTGGTTTATGCTGGTCCTTTACTGGTCCTTTACTGGTCATGTGCTGGTCTGACCAGCTTAAGACCAGCTAAGTACCAGCATAAACCAGCAAAGGACCAGCATAGACCAGCAAAGGACCAGCATAGACCAGCAAAGGACCAGCATAAATCAGCAAAGGACCAACATAAACCAGCATCCCAGCTTCAAAACATACCTAACCAGCATATGCTGGTTTTTTCAACAGGGCTACAACCAACAAACACCCAGATTAACATCACATCAGACAAAATATTAATCAAGAAATGGGCTTAAAATGACAATCAAGCAAAATAACCAGCTGTTTGGTGTTGTTGTACTCACGAGTCGCGATACTACTCATCGTCCACTAGAAATCCAGTCCAGGATTTCCTCGAACTCGTGCTGTGTGTGACGAACGTTATTCCAGTTCCATAAAATCTAATCCAATCCAGGATTTAAATTAGGCTACCTAAAAGCCATTCCAAACTGTATTGATGCGAGTTTTCTCAAACGGCTTCAGCGCAGTCAAAGGTTTCCATTTAGTTTTGCACTCAGGATTACGACGCCTGTCGTGAGTTTGTCACGAGTAATGAATAAAACGCGACTGGAGTTATAATTAAGGGTTGCCTTTGGCTGCGTCCGAAAGCTCTCCTCCTTGGGAGGCAGCATTCCAAGACAGGAAGGCAGCAAGGCACGTCCGAATTCAAATTCTACTTTACTTCCTGTCTCCGGAAATACCTTCTTCTGATCGAATTTTGAAGGCAGCATAGATGTGTCCTTCACTGCCTTTGATATCCCACAATCCTGTGCGTTCCATTCCGTGACGGTTGAGCTAAAAAATAAAGATGTCCTCTGAGATTTGTGTTTGGTGGTCAAGTTTGTGTGTAAATGTATATTTCTGACTAACGTTTTGCACTTTTGATGTGATTTCTAGCGAGAAATTAGTATTATAGTAATTAAATATTCGTTTAGTTATCACCAAAACTCATTCTATTTTGTTGTAGACCATTAAACCGTTACGCTGCCTCAGAAGCCTGTCCGAAATCAGTTTCATGAGGTGCCTTCATGCAAAGTCAGCTGCCTAGCTTTTCGGATGCTGCCTTTGTTTGTCAAACTTGACAACCGCCATGTTTAATCGACTCTGACGTCACATATCAACACGAGGTAGGCGCCAACATTTGAATTAATAAATGTTAAGGATGCATGAAAGAGTGAATTAATTAGTGGGGTTATGCATATTTGGATATTTAGATTTAGAATAGGGGATAGATAAATATGAGCAGGGCTAGATAATAAAGGAAAATTCATACGTCATCATTTAGGTTGTTCTACACCTGGACTTTTTTCCGTTTTTGAGGTTTTAGTGTACATTACGTATTTATTTTGATTTTATGAGTTTATTTTGCATAGTATATGGATCATATAATGTGTGTATGTATCCATGTATTTTTCTTGATTTTATGATATCAGTTTGTACCTTATTTGGCAAAACCATAATGACAAAAATTAGGACAGACTTGTTTCAGATACTCTTGACATCGACCTTGAAATATAAGTCTATCTCAGCCTCAGTCTAGCTCCGGTGTAAAACCCCCAATTCAAAGCCAATTATCAGTACAGACAACAGTGAGATGTAAAAGGTTGCTATACATCTTTGCAGAGCTGCCATGTCACATTGCATGACACACCAGGATGGCTTTCCGACCCAGCAGGCTCTGCGGTCATCAATCATACACACTCTCAGAATTAAGAGCTCTGTTTACCTGTGCCTAGCCAGCAGATTTTAATGCTGACTATGGAATAAGAATACAGACCGTACACTTGTTATAAAGGTCCAGTCCCTCGAAAGATCATTTGGGAAAAGAAATGATCTTAACGAAGGGTAGATGGTACGTTTCCTCTATCTTTTGGGTAAATGTCTGTGCATTAGTAATGTTCACAAGGAAAAGATGCAACAAATCAAATCTCAAAAGAGATTTGTTAACATGAAAGCTAAATTTATCTTGACATCCAGTTACATCACATAGTTTTGTTTCCATCTATCAGTTAACTCCCTCTCCGTACTTAAATGTTAGAAGCAAACAGCATGTTCTTATTCTTGTCAAGATTTCCAGACTTGCAGCTTATCTAAATAAACCAGAAGAGTCCTGTCAGCCAGAATCATTGCACATCGAGACCATATGCATCGCTTATGTCCCAGACAACATATTCATAATTCAATCATTTGTCCTCAAAGTTTAATGTTGTGGCTTGTTAAGTAAGTAATCATAAATTCCACGCTGTTTCATTGCTGGTGTTGTTAGCCGTCCCTCTCTGGTGCTTTCTCACATGCTGCCTCTCGGCATATGGGTATAACACGCCATTATTATGCTGACGTGCCTGTTCAAATTTGTAAAACTTCTGTATTACAACATAATTGCACATTCTGCTGTGTACCGTATAGGGAGCTGTGTGGCTGCGGTTTGGGACTTGCTGTAGAACATTAGAGGTGTTGTTGTGAGTGTGAAATTAGTTAAAAGACAAGTTTAAAGTTGTGCTTCTATTTCAGACCAATTTAGAATATAAAAGTCAAAATTTTGTCATCTTTTACTCTTCTTTATTAGGCAAGCAATCACCTTAAAGTCAAGTCACCTTTTGTATATAGCTAGTGCTGTACACAATGCAGGTATTTTCAAAGCAGTTTCACATTAATAATAATGAAATTAAAAGAATCAATGCAAACTTCTTCATATATAAGACAAAATTTAAATTGTACTGTAAAGCAGCTCTAAAAAGATAATAGTGTCATTTTGCAGTTCGATAACTGTGTAAATAGCATCAGTTAGGAAATTAATTTGAGGTAAAGTCAATATAAAATAGAATTCGCAACCGATTTTATGTAATGTTACGTAGTGAAAGGCACTCTCAAAAATCATATAATACTGACAAAAATGGAATGTGCAATAAATAAATAAATACAACTTTTATTGTGTTTCTTTGTGGTAAGGTTCATGTTTAGGTTGTACGTTTTTGTATGAATTCGAGTTTGCCATCTTATAAATTATTTAAACTTCTCAGAAGACCATGTTGAGTGAAACAGTACATTTGACAAGACAAAAATTGGAGGTGGGACTTGATTTTTTTTTGTTTTTGCCCCATATCTTGAATTTTAGGGACATTCTAACTACGTTCTCTAGACTATCACGCAGTGAGTTGTTGCCCTGCCTCAAATTTGTCATCAGTCAACTGTATGAAATGTCAGATGACCCACATAGGTCTGGGGCGGGGTAAGTGTGTTAAATGCATTAATAATTTTATTTTTCACCATAATTAATTAATCTATAAACATGTTAAATTACCAGCCCTAGTAAATAGGGTTGAATTTTACAGCATGTTGATAAAGAAAAAAAGTTGACAATTAGTTTTATTTGTAAAGCATAGACAAATATACCTGAATACAACAACAGCTGTGTGAGTTGAGTGAACATAATCCCAGCAATGCCATATTTCAACCAATGACAACCATGACCTATCCCACTATGCAGTTGGACTGAAACAATTTTACCTGCCAGAAGAGTCCTTGAGCTTTCAAGAGTATGATTTTTCACTTAAAGTAGTGTTTGTACCACCTTGAATGTTAAATTTACATTTTTCATAAAGAACAAAACATTTATCAGCTGACATTTGGTTGTTCTCTCTCATCTGTTATTGCCATGACACATGAATGAATAATTCATATATATATGTATATATAAAACGGATCTTGGAGTCCATGTTCCTAATCCTTGCAGTGCCATATGATCATGTGATCTATTCTCACAGCGGCCCAGGCGGCAATGTATGGTGTGCGGTTTGGCAGGGTTACTTATGGAGAAAAGTGCAGCTGAATTTGACTTTGCCAGGGTAACCTCTGAATAACCCTGCTGACATTACATTACTGTGATACCTCATGGATGTTAGTGGAAGGTGCACAGTCCCAAAACATGCACTTAAAGAGTGATCATTTGGATTTGATCTAGAAATGCACAATTCAGCATCACGAAGGACATGTAGCTAAATCAAACAGAAGTACTATGCACTTACATCTGCTTACTTTAAACATACATTTTGGGATCGTATGTTTTATACATGCTATATAATAGGCTATACATAATATCCATTAAGTAAAATTAATATAGAAACAGATATTAGCTTGTTTTTGATGTTTAGCTTTCATAAAGAATATAGCATATAGGTGCCTTACAGAAGACATTATTTTAATGTAAATTAAACCGATTAAAAATTGAAAAATGTTTACATTTTATATAAAACAGCAAGAAAATTATAATATAGACTTGCATAATACTGTATATCATATATGATATATATATATATATATATATAAAATATACGTGATATTAATGAATATAGCATACAGATGCCTTACATAAAATAAGTATTTTAATGTAAATTATATTAATTGAAATAAATTTTTTTTTATCTTGTATATAAAAGAGCAATAAATTTAATATATAGACTTACATGACACACAATATATTATATATAGAATATATATAATGCATATAGATTTAGTTCACCTGTATTCTTCATAAAGAATATGGCATATAGATGCCTTAAATTTGTATAATAAAATCATACATTTTTAATGTAAATTATGTTAATTGAAATTAAAAAAGTTTATCTTGTATATAAAACAGGAATAAAAGAATATAGATTTACATTTTCTATATATATATATATATATATATATATATATATTATAGAAAATATATAGAACATAAATAGAAGATTAAGAATCTCATCTTATTTTACAGTATCTATATAATGTATAGCAAATATATATATATATATATATATATATATATATATATATTGAAAAAGTTTTACTTTGGGCAGACACAAACAAATGACATAATTAGCTTCGCAACGTTTCAGCAGTAAAAATTGGGCGGCCATCAATTGAAGTTCAGCTCCATTGGTTATTATAGGAGCGATAAACTGTGTTCTGTTTGGTTTCTGTTGTAGTGTGCACACAAAATCAGCTGAACACCAAGAATTATAATAACGATAACACCAATAAGTGGACGTTCACGGTGCACAGTGCATACAGCTTCAGCAGCTGCTGTTTAAACCACATAGTATTTCTATTATCTGTTAAATGTTTCTTACAACTGTCCGCTGGCTGAAGTTGATACTGACCTCTATGTGAACCCCACCTGAGCTCAACCGGCAGATAAACCTTTCCTCTCCTTTCCAGGGTGTGTAGACAGTAAAACACATCCCCCGTTCTGGAGAGATTAAGCTGCCCGAGCGAGTGTTGGTGTAACCTGATAATGGAGCAAGCTTTCATTTCCGTGACACTTTTGTACCTCTCTCATCTCGCGCTCTTTCTGTCTATCTGTATCTCTTAGCTCCCCTGCACTCCCGCTTCTCAACGTGATGCTTAGCACAGGCAGAATGGGACAAGAAACGGCTGCCATTATTGAGGATGAGTGCCATCCATCCTGCTGAGAATCCCTGGGCCAGAGATCAATAGACACTGGCAGAGAGATGGAGTACAGAAGAGAAGAATCACTGAGATGCAGACTTGAAGAGATACAGGTATGTTTGGAAAGGAATACTAGTTTATTTTTATAGTATGCATTGTGTATATTGTGTGAATTTCCTGTATGGTCTACATTAATGACTTACTATCTGAGACCATGTGCAGTATACAACCAGAGCTCATTGCATGGAAGACTGTATCCCACAATGCAATGCATTCACATTGACTTTCCATTTCTTGTTTGATGAATCTCCTCGACTCATTATTTGATTCAACTGCAATGATATGCTAACATATGGTACAATAACAATTTTAATTAATGTTTAATTGTTTTTTTTAATGAATATCTAATTAGTGCTATCTATCTATCTATCTATCTATCTATCTATCTATCTATCTATCTATCTATCTATCTATACCATAAAAATCTTTCATCTTAAAGTTTATCTTTAAAAACACTAACAATAATAAAAAAAAGTCTATCATGTTGTTCTTTAAAAACAGTTAAAAACACTTTTAATGTTGTGGTTCTTAAACTGACAATTTTTTTGTTTTAATTGTAATTTACACACAATAGTATGAAATTTTAATATGAGCCATTTATTGACCATAACATAATTAAATAATGAATTTTAATATACATGCCTAGTAAGAACCAGTGATATTTGGCATCAGACATGGTGCAGTGCGTCTTAATGCAGCATATTTGAATATATGTGAACACAAATGAGATACTAGAACTGTGAAAGGTAAAAAATTAAAAAAAAAACATACATGAAACTATGCAATATACTATAATTTTCAGTATGTAAATATTGTCTCTTTTCAGAATGGCATACTGCATTCTATTTCACATAATATTTTTTTAGTGTATAGTCTGTACAGTAGTACTGTATGCAGTTATTCCATTCCATATACTGCACTCTGAAACAGAGTAAAAAAAAAGAAAAAGACAAGGATGGAGAGAGACAGATAGAGAAAGCGCGGTATCACACTGTAAGACCTGGCTTTGTTTCCCAAACAAGCCCTACTGAGGTGTAGCGACTCACTGTTGAATAATTACCCGTTAAACATGCATTTATCATTACCGAATATACGGCTGTTCTAAGTGTTTGTGGCTCAGTGGCTCTAATCCAGTTCCTGTGGCTGTAATACACAGGGAGAGTTTTTCAAATGAGTGTCATTACTGTAAATGATTATGTTTACCCCCTTTTGAGGCATACGAGGCAGCTGCTTGTTCTGGAGAAGCATTTTTACAGTCGTTTCACCGTGGAGATGACTGTGGAATAGAGAGTGTTCTCAGCCTCTGCCTTCAAAAAGAATCAGTGCACGGATGTCTTTTGATATAGTCTGATTTGACTCCAATGAATAAATTTGCTATTAGTTTCAAATCTCTAGATGAAGTCAGATTTGTTGGAATAGTTCTGAGAGAGATATTCGTAAAGCAGAAGCATAGACAGTTGTTAGTGATCTTGCAGAAGATTCACAAGGAAACTGTTCCCAGGGTTTTGCATTTCTTTTCTACAACAGCAACAGCTTTTTATCTGGAAGATGTGATTCTGAGAGCATTTGTCTCTAAAATGATCTGACGTTCAGAACAGTAGATGTTTTTGTGATGACATGACACAGAATGTATGAGAATGTATTTTTTTTTTTTAACATTTTTTATGCAATATGACTTTTCATTGATTAATTCACCCAAAAATTCTGTCATTATTTACTCATCCTCATGTCATTCCAAACTGTATGATTTTCTTTCTTCAGTGGAACACAAGAGATTATTTATCAGGAACTCTTTTCCAATGAAAGTGAATAAGGATGGATGCTGCCAATCTTCAAAAATGCCATAAAAAGTAAATATAAACAAATAAATAAAGAACAAAGAAAATAAATAAATTAATGTATTTATAATAAATACAATTTAAAACAAATATAAATTTTTAATAAATAAATACAATCATTTTTATACTGTACATTTTAATGTTGTGATGCCTAAATTAATTTCTAGCATGTAAAATTACTGATTTTATATATATATATATATATATATATATATATATATATATATGTGCCCTCCATAAGTATTGGAATAGTAAAGACAAAATTGCTCTGTTGGCTGTGGAGTCAAGACATTTGCAAATATGATTAAAAGATGAATATGAGACAAAACTA